>WAAG01013994.1:0-18770 GCA_013390105.1 Tichodroma muraria | reverse complement strand
AAAGTGTAGGGTAGTCAGGGAACAGCAAAGGCAAACTTTGAAAGAGAAATGATGCTTAATTTCTACAGCCTGGACAGGCTTAGTGAAGTAATCTGTTAGTGAAGAATGGTATTACTGATATTGAGGGAAATGCATACTCACTGCAGAAATAAAAATTAAGTGAGAAACTGATCTGGGCAAAAGTGCACTGCGATTTCAGCTCCATGAGCTAGAAAAAAACATTCCCCTTTTGCCCTTACAGACTCTCACTGCTCTGATGGTCTTGATTTTCCTCTTCACACATAACCATGGGTAATTTGTGCCTGTTTATCCTTGTACCAGCATTATTCATTAGCTAAAATGTGTCTTCTCTCTCTTCTGTCTGCTCTGACAATTCCAGAGGATTAGCATACGCCTTATCTGCCCCCAGCTTGTAAAAGCAAAGTACATTTAGTCCCAGGAACTCTGCTTAGCCCCTGTTCCAGTCTGAATTCATTTGTTTCACACTGTTGGCCAGAAAGGTATTCCATAATCAGGATGGGCTCTCACAGTCTATATATGCATGGTAATGTAAGAAATAGGTTTCAAAACCACAGTTGTCCACACTCAGCCCAAAGTCAAGTGCTTTACAGGATCATTTAAGTTGGAAAAGATTTCTAAGATCATTGAGTCCAACTATTAATGTAGCACCACCATATTCACCATTAAACCATGTCCCTGAGTACCACATATACAAATTTTTTGAACGCTTCCAAGAATGGCTATTTCACCCCCTCCCTGACCATCCTTTCAGTGAAGAAATTTTTCCTAATATTTAATCTAAACCTCCCCTGAAGGAAACAATACAGAGGAACAGAAAACAATGAAAATATAAAAGCAATACAGGGGAACACAACCAGATTACAGAATCATATTTGGTTATCTTGTATCTACATAATATTAATGAATCATAGACATTGTGTAAACAACCAAAATGAGCTGCAAGTAATTTTTTTCCTATTAGTCCCTAAAGTCATAATTTTCTTCTTACTCTGTTATTGCCATCATCATTCATCTTTTTCATCCCGTATGACATTTAACCCTCCCCTATATTGGCAACTCCTTTGTGTCATCATTAAATTTTAACAGATCAACCACATACCATGATCCAAAATTACTAATGAAAATTTTAGATGAAATAAGTCTCTAATCTAGTTTTCAAGACAATTGTCTAATCAACAGTTTGCTTCCACATTTCACTTTTTTTCTTTTAAGTCTATTCCTTACTCATTTTAAAATTCTTGTGGATAATCCCTGACTTCTCTATTTAGCTAATAACTTTCCTTGTGGAATTGTATCAGATGCTTCATAAAAGTCTAAGTAGATTAGATGTATTTCATTTCCTTTGTCCAGAAAAATCAAAGTAAAATAGAATCTTAATCCAGCATGATCAAGTAAGCCTTTGTAAATCCATGTTATATTTTAATACTTTTTTTCTGTCTTAAATTACTTTCAAAATCTAGAATCTATAGAAATAAGGCCATAAACACAAAAGAAAATAATTTTTTGTTTAAGGGTTGTGTCATAACTGTGACATAATCATAGATCTATGATCTTTTTTCTTTACCTTATTGTATAATGCATCTGCTTCTCTCCTTTATGAAAGCAGTGAAACTTCTGAAGCTTGTTTTAAATCACCGATATTTTTGGCAATTGTTACTTTATTCTTAAACTTTTTAACCTCAGCAATGCTTCTTTTTCTGAGCATGTTTTGCTAATTTCTAGCATCTAATTATGTACAGCAGAATTGAGAAGAAATTAATTTATCATCTCTAGCTGTCGGGAAGCTACAAGCCACAGGATGACTTACTGGATTATTTACATTTTCATCTGCTGAGCTACATACTACAAACAGAAGAAAACTTTGCTTTTAGGAGGCTGGACCCTTAGTGTACATAAGGCTGAAGCTGTATTTCTAGACCCGTTCTCATCTCTGGATAAAGAGATTCAAAGATACCTGGTGATCAGTTAAATACCTGAAATGATGGCCACTTCCTTTCTTAGACACAGCAATATGCTTATTAGAATTATCAGAGAAAGATACAATCTCCTGTTTCCTCTTGCAAACTCTTTGGTCTCATTTCTTCTCCCCAAACATCTGCAGCAGTTCACCTTCTTCCTGTAAACTCTGTCTCCAAAACTTTATCTCTTTTGAATTATCTCATTCATCTTGCCACACCAAAAATTCATTCCTACTTTCTGTTTACTTTTCCTTATTTATACTCTCATAAGTTCTTTCAGCTTCTTTCAGAAGCCACTTTGCTTCTACATCAAAACATGTTTCCTGTTGGACTGAAAATCCTGAGTCAGGGTCACTCTTCTCACCTGACCACAGAGTATGGTGTGCTTCACTTTCTAGTGCAACAGATAAAACAACAGATCAAAAAGAAGAAAGTATATATAATAAGATTAAGCATTCTTCATATCATTATAATTTAGAAAAATCAGTCATGAGGAACTATGATGAGGAATGAATTAAATGAGTTTGTATGACAAGTAATAGACTTGATCTCCCTCCTGCACAGAGGCAGTTTCACTTGATGCAAAAGGTGTTAGTAAATCACTGTCTCCTAAAACAGCAACTGTGAAACAAACCCAAAGAGGATGCTGAAAGGCACTGGCAGAGGATCTAGTGAAATGTCAACTTATCTCACATGTGGAAAGAGGGTGATGATGATCTCCTAAACGCTGGATAAAGCATAATCTTCATGCCCACAGTTTTCAGACAGAAGATTCAATGTAAGAAATAATAAAATATCATTTGTTAGTTTAATATAGTGAACATTTTGATATCATAAATTTACTGCTGATGGTTGCTTCCACAGTTTTCTGGGCAACATGTGCCAGTCTGCAAAGTTATATTGTGCTGTATTTATCCTCTAGGACTCTGCTACTCGATACTTGTGCCACTTCCTTCCTGGTCTGGATGTGTGAGCTGAAATCTTAACCTTTAAACTGCTGTACTGGAAGTAGCTTTCAATCAAATAAACATACATGACACAATCACTTTGCTTTCTCTTTGAAATACAAATTTTCTATTACTCATTTAACAACAAAGTTATTTAAAAAAAAAAGCTCATTTTTTTTTTCCTGTTAAGCAGATTTCACCAAATGAAACCATATTAGAAAATTAGATGAAACATGAAATGGATTGATGATATTTTAGTAACACAGAGTATTACAATAATGAGCTTTCATTTTTCACTGTTACCATTACAGACTTGGTATTTAGGGAGGTGTTTAGCTGTGTAACTTTAGATTGTATTGGAATGAAACTATAGCTTAGAATTTCTGGGTTGCCAAGAGTTTTGCAAATCAAGCTATGGGAAGAATTTTTTTTTTAATTTATGTTTTACTGGTTGTACATATTGTTCTTCATTCCCTTTGGTTGCTTTGAAAAAAATAAACCAGATTTATTTATTTTTTTTTAAATACAAAATGTTCTTTGCAAAAATCTCTACATTTCTGGATATTTTATAAGCATTTTGTTTGAAACATTGTAGACTTTTTCAGTTCAAGAGAAAAATAGCTACCAAACAGATGCACTAGCTATTTCAAAATAATCCCTCCTGCTACACCAACAGAAAACTGCACTGTTGATTGCCACTGCTTAATATTGTTTCCCACACATTTAGAAAGCCATGATTTTCAGAGTGAAATATCCAGGACAGTTCACTGAAATGATGCTTGGCATCCAGATTGCCTGCCTGGCTGTAATCACCCTTCGAGTTATTGAGCTTGTAAATCACATATCAAAACATGGGAACACATCAATTAATGTTCTGCTGGAAACAAATCAAGGACAATCCTACAGTGTGACATTCTGCCAGTTTTTATTTTCAATAGACATGGGGAAGGAGCTGAACTGTTTGGTCACAGCCTCTATTTACCCAATCTGTCTTATACACCATTGCATAATGCTATCACAATATTAATATGCAAATTGCCTCTCAAATAAAAGCCATGCTTTCCCTGTTGATTTTCAGCACAGCTTCTGTTACAAAGGAAAATACTTAGCACTTATATTCCTTTTTCATCTTCAAAACTCCTTTAGTATATTTTAATTAATCCTTTTACTTTCAATTTTCTGACCCTGCATTAGGTTTTCTGCCTCCTTTACCCTTGTACTCTCAAGGTTATGTTCTCCACTTCATGTCTCCCATAGATTTCTCATGTATTCAAAAAATGATCTTCCTCTCATCTCTTTTTACGCCTAGGAAACAGACTTCAGGATACTGGCCAGAAGAAAGGTGTAGTCAAGGGCAAAAGTTTCCAAAGTGAAAAAGAAACAAAGGAACTCTATTTCCAGGGACTACTGATCAAATCTAGCACAGCTGCTGCTTTTTCTTAGCAGGCACCTCGGTCTGGTCTGAGTCAATCTCTGGAGGTGCAGCGGTGACTCCTCTGCAGGACACCATGCAAGTTGTGGCTCAGCTGGCCCCAAGGACGCTGTGCCTGGGCAGCCAGTCCAAGGCAGCAGATGAGGAAATAGCAGCAGCCCCTTAAGGAGAGCAACCTCTCCTCAAAGAGGATTTCTGCTGCAAAGTGTCGCGCGGGAGGCAGAACACGCTTAGGTCCTACGAGAATTTCCCAGCTCACAGGGAAAAAAGCATTGGTTTGTGTTATAAAAGGAAAACTCTCAGTCCAGATTTATCCTCTTAAACATTGAGATTCCTCTCCTTTTTATTTCTCTATTTTACTGTTTAATTAATTTAATATACCCTGAGTTATTTTTATTTACCGTGTGCTTTATGTAGATGTTTTGATAGCAATTTCAAACACTGGGCTACTAATGCATACACCAGTTGAGGTGCCTTCTGATCAGTCACAAAATGGGCATCACTCTGACCTACTTAAACTGTAAACCCAGGATTTCACCAGTGCATAGGACAAATGCTTATCTGCTTCAAAAGTTTATATTTCACTCCCACAGGACAGACGGGTGCCCATGGGACTTGGCAATGATCTTCCAGAGAAAAAAGAATTCTTGTGGTACTCCTGGAGTCAGTCATCTGCATTTCAAAGTGACTAAAGGTTTTCTGTACTCAAGGGAGGGACAACTGGACATTTAAAGTCATGTTTTCTATCATAGCTATTGATGGAAATAAGCTCAGATTGTTATAGTTTTCATATGATATTTTAAGAGTTAGAATATGATAAATGCTACAATTTAAAAGAAAATATTTCTGTTGTTTCAGTGTATCATCTTGAACTATCAAAATAAGTCTTACTTATTTTTCATCCCGTTAGTTTCAAGAGACAATAATTTTTAATTTATCAGTAATTTTATTTACAAATCTTTATTTTCACTTTATTTTTTGATATGAGTAGGGAGTAAGTATTAAACTATCCACGTCTCCAGTTACCAGGACATTCTACCTGTTTTTAGAATACTTCGTAACCAAAAGTATGTGTTGAATGAAGACAGAATTTAGAGATGACTCAAAGATAGCAGTTACTTGGTGTGTAAGCTGATATACTACATACTTTTCTCTGTTCTTGTAAATATGCTAGGAGTGGATGTAAAAAAAAAATGCAGGATACACAGTTGTGGTTAATTTATGATTCACTTAAGATATTAAATTTATTATTAAGTCTTCACAGAGATGTATGTTTTAAGCCTTTTAGTCCTAAGCCAGCATCGCTGGTAGTGTGTTTGTAACACACTAATACACTAATTAGTTAGTAGTAGTTAGTTAGTACACACTAATACTGTAACAGAGTAAATCTGTGATGCTGGATACAACATGGATCTGTGTTTGTTTGCACTGCATGAGCTCTAGCTTCACTGGACTGTCTGAGTTGTGCCAAAAATCACTAACTTAAAAGGATCAAGTGAGAGCAGATTGCTAACTTAAGTAATTGATCATTTAAGTAGCTTGATATCTTCTGAAAACATCCAGGTTCCTCTCTGTCATTACTTTTTGTTTATCTTGCACTTCTTGCACTGCTCTAGGGTTTGGGTATTTATACATACACACATACACACACACATATACATATATATGTATAGGTGTATATATGTCAGATTGCCTTTGTCCTCCTTTAAAGGAATAAAAAACAGCAACAAACAACTACTCAACTTACTTCCCTTCACACCCTCTTAAAAACAAATCATAGTTACTATGGAAACAGCTATTAAACAGAGTAGCAGTAATTAATAACATCTGCAAGTCCAATATGAAGTCTACAACACAATTAATTCCAGCATTTGGAGTGGTTTGTTCAGAGTTGCCCTTTGTTGCTTTGCATAGAATGGAAGACTGTACAGACCCAATTGTAACAAGGGAGCTTAACATTACCGTAGTGATATATTATGGCTTGTGAAATAGTTTGGATTGTTGAGGCGTTAACCCATATAAATAAACTACATCATTATTGTATAGCTTAATGGCACATGGTTCCCGAAAGAATTAGACCCATATAGATACTATGGGCAAATGCAAAAATTTTACTTTATCCTTTCAAATAGAACAACATAAAAATCTCACTTGCTGCTGAAATGAGAGCAGAAACTTGAAATGTAACTTCTAAATCCATTCCTTCATTTGAGTTATAGAGACATGGGCAGATCAGACGTGGAACTTTACCTACAGATGCTTTTACGTTTTGACTTTTCACTTTAAAAGTCAAATTGGAATTTTTTAAGAAGCCAATTAAAGATTTTTAATGAATCATGAAAGAGATGAGACAACTTATCTGTCTTCAGGCTTTATTGAAGAAGAAATATTATAAATATTTATTTGTTATTTTATTACTTCTTAAGAGTACTTGGCACAAAGTCTGCCATCTATCCTACTAGCTTCTCTCATTAGAAACTATGAGTATACAAGATTCACATTTTCCTTGAATCATTTTTGCAGCTGGTGTAAAATGTGTATCAGAAGCTCTTATCAGGTTGAGGTACACTGTGTTGCACAGGAGGGAGCTCTGCCTTCCCCCCTGAACGCTAGGGTTGGCTCTTGTGCTCCTAAACCAGGAGCTTCATGGCCTTTGTTCCCTGAGCTGATCATCTCTGCTTAGGGGCAAAGCACATCAGATGGGGCCTGACCTCAGCTAGCAGGGTCACCCGGCTCTGATCCAGCACGGCAAAGCCGTGCCAGCCTGTGCTGTGCTGCCCTGGCCATAAAGAAGACTTGACTTTTTTTTGCCATCCCTTTTGCCATCTTTTAAAACTAAGTGGAAAAATGCACAGCAGTATGTGTAGACCATACCTCTCTCGGTGACTTCATTCCTCTTTTTCCTCTTTGTTACCTCTCTTACTTACTGGCATGTCTTCCTTATCAGCACACAGTTTTTGTTCCCTTTACTGACTCATCTTCTTAATTAATTTTTTCATCCTCATATTCCTGTTTTACTGATTCTCTTTACTTTTCCTCACCTATTTCCTTTTAAAAAAAAAAATTTTCCTTGTACAATATGTAATGAAGACAATACATGTCTTTATTTCCACATGCATAACCTTCTTTCTTGATATTTATTTTCCTGTTCTTTTCTTATTTTTGCTCCATAATTTTTCATTCTTACTTTTTCTCCATCCCCCAGATCAGTATTCCTTCTAAGATATTTTTGTATTTACTTCTAGTTTATAAAGCAAATCATGCAGGATACTAATGCCATCTCAACAACCCATATTTAAGGATAGGATGAACATTCTGTGCAGGTGCTGGTCTATGCCCACTGACTATGACTGGGTAAGAAAAAAGGAAGCCCTTTCCTTGTAGGCAGTCCATGAATATCTCACCAAATGCAGAATGGGAACAGCAACAACTGTGTTCCAGAAAAGGGAGACAAATACAATATTCCTACTAAAGTTCAGCTTACCCTGTTGAACATCCAAAAGTAGCATCAGTGGCTGGATGGCATGACAGCACCCATTATTTTGCAGGAATATTGCAGAAAATCTCAGCATTAACTTTAGAATGTATCTTTTGTAACCTCCTGGTTAATTAGGTTAGATGGATTAAGTAAGTATGAGATGCTGAGATGGCTTAATTCCATTTGGCTGATAGTGGTTTGCTATGATTATTCTGTTGCCATCACAGAGAGTACCTCACCGTGGGCCAATGTACCTTTTTTTAGTCCTATAAAGTTGCAAGAGACCAGATTTCAGGAGACACCCATCCTACATTTAGAAAAGCATTTACTGGCATAAGAATGTATCTCACAGGGTGAAAAAAATGGAGAAAATTGTCTGATTTATGAGGTAAAAGAAGAAATATATATATATATATAATATATTTGGTTTCAAGAAAGAACTGTATGTCCTTCAAGTCAGTGGAAGAGATGGAATAAACTAAGTTAAAATAGATTAGGGACTTGGTAGAAAATAGAAAAGTTTGTACAAAATACTGTGTCAATTTCAACCTTATAAAGCATATGTTATTTGTATATGACTGCTCTTAGAAGTTATATTTCTTTGCAAGTTCAGAAAATACCACAGTTTAGCATTTATAATTGAGGGTTTTCTCCAGCAAAATGACTGACTTTTATGGTTTTCTAAGAATAGTGTCACAACAACAACATGAGATTTACAATAAGCACTTTTACATTATACTGTGAAATATAAAGCAGTGATTAATGAACAAAAAAAAATTTCCTTTGAAACTCAGAAACATATTAATATTAGAATGAACACAAAGTGTTTCAGAACCAAACTATTATCC
Organism: Tichodroma muraria; assembly: GCA_013390105.1. Classification (NCBI taxonomy): domain Eukaryota; kingdom Metazoa; phylum Chordata; class Aves; order Passeriformes; family Sittidae; genus Tichodroma; species Tichodroma muraria. The sequence goes on along the minus strand of WAAG01013994.1, from coordinate 10,086 downwards.
CCATATAGTGCTACAGTATAAGCTCTATTTGCCAACAAGTAAAACATCCCTGTGCTATCAACATAGCCCAAAAGCAAAGCCCCATTCTAGCTACTCTGGAGAAAATCAACTCTACACCAAGCAAATTCAGCACCATGGATGAAGTATTAGACTGGCACTTTGTTATAAAATATTTTTTCACTGGGAGAATGTTTATTGTTCTGGACTCCAAGTTTCACTATTAAAGTATCCCAAAATTACTGTTGGTTTATCTGTAGTATCAAAAAAACAAAGCAAATAAAAAAACTTTCCAGTGTGAAAATGCATACAGCCCTGCTCTAATGACTAGAATTAGAATGAATGCTTTCCTCAAATCTGACAATAAGAAAATCATAAGCAGTCATATCAGATAGTGAAAGTTTTACTACCAGATCCATCATACTTCCTCAAATATGAACACAAGCAAGGGTGAGAACAAAACAGTGTTGATAATCTTGCTGCTGGATGTAGGTCACGTAGCTTTTGCAGTATAAATTTTATCAAATTCAAGTATGTAAAACAATTCTTCTTACTTGCAATGGGCTGGATCCTGCATTTCCATCTGATGCAGGCTTCAATAAGAGCATTTTTACTCCAGAAATTAGAAATTGAGATCAGGCTATCTGCACTCTCTAGTCAGTCCTGCACCAGCAAACAGAATTCAGCAGGATTACCTCCTCCTTCCCTACGAAAAACACAGATGTAAAAGAAGACATTACATGACAGGAAAAAAAATAGTATTTTGGTATGTGGCATTTATTATCATAGAACTACAGAACCACAGAATCATTTAGGTTGGAAAAGACTTTTAAGATTATATCATTCAACTGCTAACCCAGCACTGCCAAGTCCACTGCTAAACCATGTACCTAAGTGCCACATCTACACATCTTTTAAATACCTCCAGTGACTCAGCCACTTCACTGGGCTGTCAGTTTCAGTGCTTGACAACCCTTTCCATGAGAAAATATTTTCTAATATCCCGTCTAAACCTTCCCTAGTGCAACTTAAGGCCACTTCCTCTTGTCCGATTACTTATTACTCATGAGGAGACACTGACCCCCACCTTTCTACAACCTCTTTTCAGGTATTTGCAGGGAGTGATAAGGTCCCCCCTGAGCCTTCTTATCTCCAGGCTAACCATCCCCAGCTCTCTCAGCCGCTCCTCATCAGACTTGTGCTTTACACCTTTCTCCAGGGTCATGCACACACTTTTTGCTGTTTTCCAGCAAGCACATTTTGGCTGATCCCAGTAATCTGAGGGTTCCATCTAGCAAAGTATGTGTTACACCAAGCACAAAGGTGGAACGTGCTCAGCAAAATGCTGATCAGGGCTGGCAAGAATAAAGCCAGTACAGATTTATTGCCTATAATGCCCCCACAAATGACACTTAAGGCATTTGGTAACTGTGTCACATTTATTCACACAAGTGTTGCAATCCCTGCACATGTGGTCTTAACCTAACACTGACTTCAAGAATTTTTCTGAAAATGCTGATTACTGGAGAATGAATTTACATACAAGCTTAAAACCAGATTAATAAAACTTTGATTCTGGTGCTAACATAATAAATTTGGATTTTTAAAACATGGCTAAGAGACTCTTTTGTCTTTTATGCTAGATTTGCAATGGTGTAAATAATACATAAAAACATAAATAACATATCCAGAAATCAAAATAAAAGAGAAAAGCTTGATCATGAATTATACTTGCTATGGATCAAATAAACTGAGTAGAAGCCTTTGATGCAAATTAAATGCTGTAGTTTTGCAATAGGAATTTTTTTCTGACATATGGACTAGCATGGTCAGTTGAAAGATTACCAGTACTTTCAGTAAAATCATAGAATAGAATCACAGAATCTTTTAGGTTGGAAAGGATATTTAAGGTAAGAGTCCAACCATAAGCCTAATCCTGTCAAGTCTACCAGACAGCCACACAGCAAACTTTCTGTAAGATACCTCACTACATCAATACCTGTCGCTCCTGTGCTCCTTCACAGAAGAGTCTTGGTCAGATATGACAGGCAATAAATTTAGAAAGAAGTGAAGCAAGAATGAAGAAAGATTTACTTTCATTGTTTGTCACTCAAGTGCTTAAAGAAAAAGACTTGTCAGCTGTAATAGATCTTTAGGAATCTCAATGCAGATAAATTATAAGAATTTCTGCAGTTCAATGTTACTGCAAAGTACAAGTGATGTATTTAAAATAGCGACTATATAAGAAAATAGTTTAATCAGCAAATGTAAAGAAATTTACTGTTTAGAAGACTTTAATGGCTTTTTAAAACTTCATGATGGAACTAAATTTGTGCTTTTTTTTTTTTCTGCACNCACAATGAAACCACGACAGGGAGAGTGAAGGCATACCAAGAAACTTAACTCTGCTAATTTTATGTTTTAAGTCAATCACACTTTTTCGTTGAAGCTAGTGGGAACTCATTTGAGGCCTATTACTCATGTCCATACACAGCTGTAGGATGAGGTCACCATTTCTAAACATTCTGCATCTTTATTAAATACCTGGAAAATTAATGAATTTTTAGGCCATAAATAATTAGGTAAACCAAAGAATGGGTGATTAGTAAATAACAAATTGCTCATGGAATAAGTCCTCCGTTCTTCCCCATGCTTCAGGCTGGCATTGGATTCCTGAGTTTCAGATTCAAAAAAAGGCAAAACTTCAAAACTTGATTTCCAGCCTAACTTAATTTTACAGGAAAACTGTTATTTGAAAAACTGGGCCTCAGTTCAAGTTTACTTGTAAATCCTGAAAAGCTTGCAGGTTGATCTTGTCTACCACAGACCTTCCCAGAATGCCACATCCCTTGTCAAGCTCCATTTTCCAGCCCTGGCTGCTCCTCCACACCTCAACCAGCTTGTTTGGAGCTAACCTGTGTATTTCTCCTCCCTGCTGAAGCCACATATAGACAACTCTCTTTCGTTCCTAAGTTTCAGTGAGCTCCACAGGCATTTACTTACACTGTTCACAGTAGGATTAACTTGCAGGGGTCTTGTTATATAGTTGTAAATACCACAGTAGATTGGAAGCTTTGAATACTTCTTTATTAAGTCATAACAGTATTTTCCCTATAATATTTTTCACTTTTCAGCTGTTTTTCAGGGTATTAGTACTAATTAATCTAGACCTTACAGTACTAGGTGGGGTGTCAACCAGCCCATGCATTGCACAGTTTCATTGCTAGCCATGTGTCCTGTTGTTGGAACTACTTGCAGATATAATTATTGCCCCAAGAAGCTCTTTGAGCATCAGAAGAGTAGGTTTACAGAAAATTATACTAATTTTATACTATACTATACTAACACTACATTCCTGTTTCTTTCATTCCTTTACTTATCTATTTATTATTTTACATTATCACTCCTTGATCTTCTGGTGTCCTTTACATCATATTGAAATGGTACTTGTGAGTAAGGGTGGTCTTGCTTATTGTCACCTACTGAAACCATTACCTGTGTGTGTTAGCGCAGTTACTTGCACCATCTCTTTCCCACACCATGTCAGTACTTTTCTGTTTGCCCACTCCAGGGGGTTCTCCCCTGGGAGAGCACCTCTTTCCCAGCTCAGTGCCCACAGCTTGCTCAACAGGTCCCTAGGGGCAGCACTGCTGGGAATTTAACATGAACACTTTCCTGCTGAGAAGAGAAGAAACGGGCATATGCTCGATCCTTCAGGCGGGGAAGGAGCCAGGTGGGCATTCCCTTTTATTCTGGAGGGATGTTGCCAGTGTCAATGCGTTACTGTGTTGGCCGCTGCAAAACTGTAGGTGTTTTGGGGCCCAGCTGAGGAATATCTGTTTCTTGGGAATTCAGCAGAGTTTAGGCATGAACTTGAGCCAAACTTCAGAGTCCTGTCAAGGAGCAGAATCAGTATTTTTATTCACGTTCTTAACCGAATTGATGTTAACTTGATACTGATAATGCTACTTTTTGTGTGAGAGCCCAAGAATGAGGAGCTTTACCTAAGTAAATTACTTTATCTAGGTAAATTTACCATGGTCTTGTGCAACCTGTACTAGATCACATCTCCATGCCCTTTCCTCTGTGCATTTCTCCAAGACTTTAATCCACTCCCTACCATCTTTCTACCCCAGATCTCCTTATGATACATATCATGTGAAGCAGGACTTTTGTGCCACAGGGCCATGACTGTGCTGGTACCCTTGACATCCCCATGGGGAAGGAAAGGTACTCAGGTGAGCAGTTACAGGTAAGTATCCAAAGCGAAGCCACTTCATGTGATAAAACTGTCAGGCCTATGGAGACCTACAAAAGCTGAGCTATAGATACTCTTCAGCCTGTTTGAGTCTAAAGGCTGCAGAATCATTTTAGAAAATGCTATTTCAGACTTGCATCCAAACCCTGAATCCTACGTACCTATAGGTAGGTGGATAGGTGAAGACAACTGGGAGTTCCTCCCACCAGCTCCCAAGTGCCAGCTCCAATCCAGAAACAATGTAGATGAGTGACTGCATGCTTTACAGATTGCAACTGAAATATTGTGCTGGCTTTGAGCCCAGGCAATGTGAGCACTGAATTCTTCATTTGTGAATCTCAGTTTTGTTCCCTTTGCCACCTTTAAAATAGAGATGAGCACTTTCCTGTTTTATCGAAATTGTTGTGACTTAATACATTCAAGATGTGATCCTTAAATACAAAGGATGTGAAAACAGAATGAATACTGGGTCTGCTCTTTCATTTTCACCTGTTGAACTAAGTAAATATATTAAAATGTAAATATGTAAGCACATACAACGAAAAAACAAACAAAACCAAACCACAGATCGAAAAGAAAATCAAATTCGCTACTGAACTTTTAACTGCTTTAACAAATAAGCTAAGAAATATTTCCCGGGATTACTTTCTACATTTATACCGAGAGCATATAGTTGCCACAGAGACTGGTGTGCGTGAACACGGGCAAACGAAAGGAGGGGAGAGGCAATGCGTCCTCTGAATTTCCGGAGGGATCTGAAATGAATCTCTGGGTTAGCGATGCGGCGGGGCGCGGTGAAGCCCGAGGGCCCCCGGCCGTGCCCCCGGCGGCTCCCCGGGGGCGCTCAGGGACGCTNCGGGGCGGCGGCAGCGCGGCCCCAGGGCGGCCCGGCCGGGAGTTCCTGGGCGCCTTGTATGGAGCGCGGCCGCCGCAGGGCCCGGCGCCCGCCCCCGCTGCTCGCCCCGACTTTCCCCGCTGCCGGCCGGGAAGGCAGGAGCCGGCGGCGATCCGCCCGTCTCCAACTCTATCCCCTGCTTCCCTCCTCTTCTTTCAGGAGCCGCCACCCCGCCTGCCTCTCTCCTCCTCTTTCTGCTCTGCAATCAGTGGAATAAATCAGGGAAGGACGCGCGCACACACACACGCAGAGTAGGATCTGTTACAAAAGTAGCGCTGATGGCGGCGGATCAGATGAAGCTGGAGCTGCTGCTGGAGTAGCAGAGAGTGGAGTATTTCTCGCTCTCTCTCTTTTCTCTGTTTCGCCTCTTCCCCCACTCCACCCACAGATCTCCATCGTTTCTCCTCCTCCTCTTCCCCACCCTCGGCCGCGCTCCCGCTTTTCCGCGCATCTCTGGGCTGCGCCTCCTGCGAGGGGGCGGGTGGGGGGAGCGGAGGAGGCTTTAAAGAACCACGGCCCCCCCCCCGCACCGCCACACACGATAATTGAATTTATTATTATTGCCGTCTCGCCGACTTGGGGAAGGGGGATCGATCTTCGATCAGGAAGATGGCTGCTGGCTGGCTGCTGGTCTTTAGCCTGACACTTTTCCAGTCCCTGGTGATGNATCAAGTTAGACCGGGCGGAAAGTGACGATAGGGGAAAATTGTAGGTTTTCGGCGGCTTTTGCTTAGAAAAGAGTCAGGGTAGCTGAAGGTCCCGCCGGGGCGGTCGCCGGGAGGGGAAAGCTCCGGTGACGGCCGGCGGCGGGACTTTTGAGGTAAAGGCTTCGCCTGGGAATCCCGCTCCGGAGCGGCTCCCAAATATATCCCGTCAGGTCATCCTTGTCGAGAAGAAAGTTTCGAGTTACACAGAGTCCGCCCCTTCCTCCCACGGAGGTTATTCCAGCCTGGATGGAGTCTCAACACTGTTTATAAAAAAACCTGAAAACTTTCGCAATTTTCTTAAAATCCACACGGAAGGCGGATTTGGTTGTCTTTCCGCGGCCGGCATGGGAAGCGGGGCAGGCGGGCATGGCTGGGAGTTGGGAGCCCGAGCTCGGGCTCCCTCCTGCCCGGCCGGGCTGCAGCGCACCCGCGGGGCTCGGGGCTGCGGTGGGTCCCGCCGGAGGGGCTCTCGCAGGCGTGAAGCCACGCAGCTGAAGAGCCGTGTTCTTCAGCCTTGGCCTTGCAGGATCGTTACTTCTCAGAAATACCTTCGCGAGAGCGGAAGGATGCTCGCGGTGCACGCAGTTCGGTGCCTTGCCTGGCCCTGAGATAGAAATCTTTAAAGCACTGCAGCATTATTAGGATGAAAGTGTTGCCCAGAGCAGTGCAAAGATCAAATAATAATGATGCAATAAAAGAAAGGCAAAAGGAAGCCAATACATCATATTGAAGATTCGCCTACAGATAGGAAAAAAAAAATCGACGACAAAGCACTATGTGATCCTGTTTTCTTCCTTTTTCTTCTCTCTCACCTCATTATTTTTATGTTCTTTTTGTTTGGTTGGTTTTTTGAAGCACTTACCTTATTCTCCGAATCTGGGTTAAAGCTACCAGTAGGTAACTTTTAAGTGGATGACTCACTTTAATGCATTTTACATAAGAAAAACAGTGCTAATGGTAGTCTTTCCTTATTGTTTAACACTGGGTAGAATTTATTGGTGTCGTTCATCCTGGGCAGAAAGATGCGTTGCAGTAATTACCAGCAATGCATTTTCACCAATTAGTACTGCTGGTAGGTTGTTATAATTGGATTCAGTTCTGAGTATCGGTTCCATTATGAAAGACTCAAAGGGATGCTCGCGCTGTTAAATGAAAGGAATACAAAGATAAGTGTAGAATAACCACTTAGTATCTTCTAACTTGAATAAATACAGCCTTTCATTGTAGGGGGAATTACCTTCTAAAACATTCTCTCTTGTGTTGCAGTTTATAAAAATGTGCCACGTAGAAGCAAGTGTAGCAAAATATAAACCCAGGGCTTTTCTTTCCTTGTGTTTGATCTCCCGTATTTACAGTTGATAAATATTTACGGTTTCTCTGATATTTACGGTTTCTCACTGAGCTGATAAGGTTATCATGCACAACTAATTACAATTTATCTTCTATGTGGATTTTTCTGTGTTTAAAAGCGAAAGAAAAATAGAATCAGTGAAACTAAAATAATACCATATAAAAAGAATATATATAATTTCAAATAGAAATCCAAATCTCTTTTTAACATAAGAATGTGATATTCTTTTAAAACTGGGTTTGTCTCCCCATCTAGTTTTGCTAATTTCCTTCTGAATTTACCTTTATTCACAACCATGATAATAGAAATTGACAACAGTGAAACAGATAATTTTAATTATAACTGTACCTATGATAAAGTAATTCAGAATATAATGTTAGTCATCAACATTTCCACGTTCTGCACAATCTACTTGCTGTTTGCTCTCTTGTCATTGTTATTCCACTGATATATTGCAGAAACAATCTATAGGTCCTGTGCATCCTTCATAGAATTGTTTCCCCTTTGAAATGGAATGAAAGTGCAAGCGAGGCTTAGTTTGTTTAGAAGGCAGCATACAACAGGTTGATGCAGAGAGCGCTGCTTAGCAAAAAGTAATGATGTAACAGGTGAAGGAGAAAACAATTTTTCTATTCTTTTTTAAGACTTGACAGCAGTGTTTCATTTTTCACTAAAAATTACAAACGGGGAAGAACAAAGAGAAGTGACGCAAATGGTCTTAAGGTAAAAGATATTATATATTAAGAATATTAAGAATAGAAATTAAAAAAAAACAACACGGGAGAGAAGAATAAAGGAAAGAAAGGATATGAATAATTGAAGAACTGGAGGTTTGCTGATATTATGCACTTAGCTAGCTGCTTTCTCCCCATTATTTTCAATCTCTTTTTTCTCTTAGTGAAAAAGTTGTTCTGAGGAAGCAGGATTCCCCAGCTGTTGTGTGAAAAATGTGCATATTCAGGGCTATAGAGTATATGATTTCTTCAACAACCCATTATTGTACAATCACTTTTCCTTCAGTCATCTGTTTCTTCTGCATTAATAAATATTTTAACACATGCTTTTACTAAAACGTTCAGAAGTCCCTATCACCAATATAATAATATAGAAGCATATAGTATTCTTAGTAAGAAATGCTGAAGGTTTATGCAATGCCTGTTTGATAAAATCTCAGTAATTTGATTAATTTTAATTCTCTGATAAGGCAAAAGGGCCCTGGTATGTTTGCATAGCAAAATATGGATAATTTCAGGTGCAGGTTTGTGTTGTATGAAATGGTAGCATTAATTTTTCATTGAAAATCTGAACAGGTGGTATTGCATTCCTTGCTTCCAGTGCTGAAACATCTCACTGCAAATACTGAGGACTGTCCTTTAATAAACTATATAAGTACAGTAGCAATTGTGTCTTGATCTGAGCTATAAGGCTTAGCTGCTGATTGATGCATGTTGCATTCCATTTAAATGAATCATATTAATTGTGCCATCTGTTAAGGATCTGTTTGTTGGTATAAGATACCATGTTCTTACTTTTAGCACAGCAGCTCTGAGTCCTTCAATTACACCTGCAACACAGCAGATATTTTGCACTTAGATAAGAATACTGTATGTAGTACTCCTGGCACTATAACCACACTACTGCTATCACAGTATGCAAAACACTTTTTTTGTAGCCATATATATTTCTTTATCATTCACATCTGTACCGACTTCAGAAAAAAACCTACTATTAAATATACAAGGTTTGTGTGTTGACCAATAATAATAGCAGAGGACTCACTTTATTTCTGTTCTTTTCTCTATACTGCATCAAGACAGATAGTCTTAAGTATATCTTTTTGTTAAAGTATAGAGTTTAAGTATGTCTTGTAATTCCCAAGTATCCTTTTGGCACAGCATGTGTTGATATTTTTACTGATAGTGAGTAATGTACTACATAAAGATACACATTCTTCTTTCTGGTAATAAACCTGTTTGCACTGATTAAAAAAGAAAAAAAAAACAAACCACAAACTAAGTATTTTTAATTTTTATAAACCTACAGATGAAGCCNCACTTACATAAATTGGTACAAAACATTGGTGGATAAAGATAATATAAAAATATAAATAATATACATATGAACATATATATCTATATGTATGCAGACAGGACATTTTTAGAAAAGAAGTTGTGTATTCCCATTTTTTACTTGCATGAATCATCTTAACTGTTTTGGTGTCATTAGGACAACTCAGGGAAGTTTATATGAGTCATATGGATTAGGGCTTGCACAACTGGGACATTCATATTTTTGGCTTCTGCACATGGACCTAACAAGTGTAGGTGCTGCTGAGAGTGTGGCTGGGCTTGGTCTCAGCATCACTTTCTGTATGGCACCAGTGATCAAAGGTAGATAGATGACATTTATGATGTTTTCTTTCACCTGTTTCTTCTGTCAGACATAGGGATTTTGATACCTCTCATATGCATAAAATCCCATTTATAGCTTAAAGTCTGTGATAGAAGAATGCTTGTTTAGCTGCTGATGTTAATTAGAAAAGACTGCTGTATTAATGGATTATAAAATATCAGTTTTTTTCTCATTTGAATTTTTTTTTTTTTTCTCAAGCTATTTAAAAATATTCACTATTAGGAAAAAAAAATAAAGCACTGAAGTGTACCTTCATATCAGTAAATTGGAAAGAGAGCCAGAGGATGTAATTTACTTAGAATCAGGGAAGTGCAATATCACCTCTTAGTGTTTTCTCAGCAGCACATATCTAAATGCTGAGCATTATGCAAGATGCTTAAACCCACTGATATGTTAAAGAATGTTGTTCCAATCCATTCTTATAGTGGAAGCATATTTAGAATAAGTGTGAAACAGCTTGTTGATT
>WAAG01013991.1:5584-18445 GCA_013390105.1 Tichodroma muraria | reverse complement strand
GAGGAGAGGAGAGGAGACCCTGGCAAGTATGATTTTACTACACACTTAACTTACCCAGTTTCTTCTGATGCCTCTAGAACTGATGTTTGACAGCTCACAAGAAATCTTGAAGAATGAGGGCCCACTGAGCAGGGCTTCCTGGAAAGCTAACAGGATAGCAAAAAGAGAGCAAATTCTGGATTCAAGTTCAAATTTCAACTCTCTCTTTCCTGTGCATACAGAGTTTGCTTTTGGCAGACCTGCCTTACTCACATGATACACACAGCAGTCAAGAAGGCATCCTCACCCAGGGCTGTCAAATTACCCTTGGTGCGAGCCAACTTCCAGCATCCTCAGCTGGCTGAACACTGCAAGACACCTTCTCTTTGGGGAGCTTTCAAGCTTCCAAGGCTGATTTTACAGGTGAGCAGAGACAAGGATCCTCACCCTTAGTCTTTGCTGTGGCAGGCTGAGTCCATAAGCAGTTGGGAACCATAGGCCACATCAACCTGCTTCGCTTCAGAGGCCACCGTGCTAAAGTGTGCCAGCGGTGAGATGCACGCCCTGCCTGTGGCTGTCTTCTCCAGGCAGCTGCAATTGTCACAGCTGTTTCCCAGCTGTGAGTGAGAAAAACAATCAACTACCTAATGCTTTACAACTGCCACAAGCTGGCTTTATATTTCTTCCTTCTTTAATGTATTTTGTCACTGGTGCCTGTTTTCTTGCAATCTTAATACAAATTTTTGGAAGGCCAAGTTCCCCATGTCATATATCTCAGCTTACATTTTAAGGAACAGGAATTGTCTGTCATATGCAAAGGGTAACTGATGTGAGACAAATCTAGTGTTGGAGAATAGAAAGTGAGTAAAACCCCTGAAACTTCTTATGTTAAAATTTCACTGCTTTTTAAGGAAACCTGGTAATTCTGGGGGTTGACTGGATGAAAGCTTTGAATGCTTGGAGCTAGCAGTACTGATTTATACTACCATTTCACATGCTGTGAACTCTTAAATATGTGGCTTTACCTCTTTAGCACAAATCATCCATATCAATAGGCACAGGGCACTTTGCATGTGTTAAATCATAATAGTAACAACACTAAACAACTGCAACTGCAGAAATGCAGATATGCTCAATCTCACACATTTCAGCAACTACAATGAAGTTGGAGGAGGCTTTATGGACCCAGATTTCGCTCAGTGAGCAGCTACTGCTGAAGCCCACAATCCCCAACAAAGGCCAAAGACACTGCTGAAGCTCTGTATCCTTTAGAGTGAGGCTCTGCACTGCTTTCTAGCTCCAGCTACTAGACCTGTCTGCCAGCTTTACTTTTTTACCTCAGAAAGCAAGGGTTTCTCTCAGAGCTCACAGCCTGTGGCGCTGCTGAACATACCAGCTGCTGCCAGTGCAAGAGGGCACAGTAAGTCCCCGGTGTAGCTCTGTTGTGAGAGGACACCTTCAGCACTGAAAAGGGCTCACTGTGTGACTCCTGGGCTGGCAAACACAGGCAGCAGTGGCACCTGCCAGCAAAGCCTTCACTGATGTTCCCAGCAGCAACAGCATTCAGTCTCAGCAGGAGCCTTTCTGCTACATAATCGAGTGCTAAAATGTCAGTGTCCTTTATGCACAGTGGTAGATCCAGCACCAGCCGGGGCAGTGTAATTCTGCATTGGTTTACAGGGAAGGCCAGTCACTCTCCACTGAGACTGATTCCTCCAACTCCACACCAAGGCAAAGAATGGGCAGAAAGAGGTCACTTTTCTTCTCACTCTCTTTCTTCTTTTGCAGGTATTGGGGGTCTCAACCGAAGACACCTGGCCGGGACTTTCCAAGCTCCCCAGCTATAACCCAGGTAGGATTTAACTCATGAGAAGGCCAGCTTTTTTTCTGAGCCACTACCCACTCCATTGTTGGGTCAGTACTTCTTATTGTATTATGAAAAATCCTATGCTTCAATGTTACTAAATCCCTAGAGCTACTTAACGACAGAGCTACAACAACACTGGGATTGGCTTCCTTTACAGAGGTACATGTGTGGCAAAGTTGCCTCCCTGAGTGCTGGTGTATGTAAGTCTAACGGAAGATTTCATTGCTCAAAGTCTCACAGTGTATTTAGTCTCCACTCCTCAGAGGAGTGGAGCAGAGGACCAGTGTCTCCTGGTTTAGACTGGAAAAGCTGACAGGCACCTGGAGATGCAGTTTATCTGAACTTCCCTTATTTTTATGGAGATTGGTTTGGGGACCTTTAAACCTCAGCTTTAAAGGTCACTGTCCCTGATTTTGATGTGGGCAAGGTGAGAAATCTGTGTGATTTACAAAGCTGGATTCTTTTATTTCCACATGGGCTGGTAGAGAAGTCTGTGTCCTGAACTTCAAAGGGCCAGTTGTCTCTTATTTTGATGTGGGCAGGTTGAGAAGTATGCTTTGAAAAGCTAGCTCAGTCACTCTCCCTCTCCCTCTCTCTCTCTCTCCCTTTCTCTCTTTCTCTTTTTGTTTAATGTTTTCTCCTGGGAAAATATATTCAAGTGTCAGTGAGGGGGAAATGATGAGCACTGATTCTCAGCCTCTCAGCAGGATCATTCTGTAAGAGAAATATAAAAGTGAAATATTAAAAACCCTAGAATGTGAAATTCACCCATCCACAATCTAGCCATTCTATCTCACTTATACCATAGGAGAGTGGTGGGGGGAGCCTGTCTATCTGGAGGGGAAAAAAAGAACGGGGGAGAGGAGGAGGGAGAAGACGTGCTTTGAGCAAGAGGTTTACAGGTTTAGTAGAGCATTCAAACATCTTTTCAAAGAAGTGGGTGTTGCTCTGTGACCCAGTCCAAGATGCCCCTCCTTTGATTCTGGTGCATGAACACTAAACAGCCCCCATTTTCACATGGTAGCCTCGATTGGCTGAACAATAACCTGGTCTCACAGTCGAAAGGACTGGAATCTTTCACACAATTAGCTGAGACACATTAATCAAACCAGCGTGAAATGGGAATGTGTCGCTGTCCACAGCAAGTTTAATTTGGATAGCAAGCAAGCACAGAGCAGACAGCTGGAGGAAGCATTTTCTTCCCTAAGTTGTAGAAGGCCTGGCTGGGTAGTCTACGAGTTGAGAAGAGTAGTCTGGGAGATACAGAAATGCTTATGTGTGGGAGGAACTAATCACAAAGAATATTTTTATGCTGGTCATCTGCTAATACAAAGCCTCAAACATACAAACATACAAACTCTGAGTGATGATGGTTAGGTATCCTGGTGCTGTGTAGAGGGACAACCTAAAAGTACAAGCATTAAGGCTATGTTAGCAAAGACACTTGCACAAACAGAGAATGTGAGTGCCTAGAACTGCTCTGAGGAATGATTTCCTCAGCTCTGTTTTGTCTGAGTAGCAGTGCTGTCCTCTCCTGCTGTGGAGGGTGCCAGTGGCAGGGCTGGGAAGGAGAAGACGGGCACCTGGACAGCAGAGCAATAGCCCCAGTGAAGTTGAGTCATCATAAGAAGTTTTCAAGTCTGACTTTCAGACTTGATAAAAGTTTCCCATGTGGACTCCAGAGAGGCAGAATTGACCTGTGCTGTGCTGTGATACTGGGATGCTGGTGCCTTTTGTGGCTGGACCAGGCAAAAATGCAGGACTCAGAGGACACTGTTCTTTTGGAGCATCCCATGAAGCTGACGAACACATGGAAGAGGGGTGCTATGTCAGTGTTTGGGGCAACAGCTGTGTTAGCTGGAGAGGTGATATCCCTTTCCCCTCTTGAGAGCCTAAGGGACTAGAGCTGTTCTAGCCACATACAGGAACCAAGCACTTGGCTCACACCTGGATTACACAATCCAGTCTGGACAGAAGAAAGCTAATCTAAAGTTGGACTATTTGCCCTACTTATGAACTAAATCAATTTGCTTTTTGATGGGACTGCTGGTAAGAAGACAAATTAGTGTTTTTGTTTAAAGCTAAATGCCATTTATATGCTTCTGGGCACTTCCCCTCTCTTCCCTGAAACACAAATGCTGTTTCCCCCCCAGACATGCACAATCTGTGGAGTATGCCTGAGAAAACGTTCTCTCCTGAGGTTATTCCCAGACCATTTGTGTGAATCTGGGTGCCTGGGTTGGTTCAGATAAGCAAACAAACTTCGGAGCTCTTCCCCAAATCTGATGTTTTGAATTCTTTTAGCTAGTCCTATTGATGTTCACACTGAGCACAGGCAGCAAACAAACAAACAGGTTCCTGCCCGCGGCAAAGAACGAACACGGGCAAAACAAAGCACTGAGGTGTGATCCTATTCTCATTGAAGTTGATGGCAAAACTCCCACTGGATTCAGCAGCGTAGGCTCAGCCCCAGCCTGAGATTGTTACTGGAAGGGCTCCTGGGCCAGGTGGGCTAGTAGGAATCTTTGAAATGAAAGCTGGAAACCTTTAGATGTTTTCCTGTTGCTGCTGTGGGCTTGAGCACATCCTGCTGCAGTCTGAAAAGGATACAGCATGGGCCGTGGGGTCTGAGTCAGGAACACAGAGGGCAACTGGAGGAAAAACAGCTCCTCTGCCTCCTCTGTGCGCAACTGGCAAGGGATGAAATGTGCAAAGGAGTTTTTGACTACCATATACCCCGGTGTCTTGCACAAAGAAGTTCAAGAACAGCCTCGTGCCCATTCCCTACAGTTTGCCAAAATCTCGACCTGACTCCATGTGAATGGGAAGGATGGGTGAGTAACCCGTTCGTGGCCAGCCCTACAGCTTGTGATCTCACCTTCTCTCTGCAGGAGAGACACTTGGGGGAGGGAATTATGTGCAGTCATAGGGCCTGCAAGCAGGTTGGAGAGCCATTCCCTGGAGAACATGAAGGATTGGGAGAGCTCCTGCCCCACATTTCACCACACTCGCTGGCCGTCTCCCTGGCTCCCCGGGCTTACCAGTCCTACCCATAGTGACAAGTTTGCCCTGTGTTTGTTCATTTGTTCTGTTCCCTCATTTTGCTTCCCCTGAAAGAGGCAGTTGTAGCTCTGTTAACACTATTTTTGAAAGCTCTCATGCTGAGTGAGCTCAAATCCTTGCATTAATCTACTGCTGTGTTCATTTCACTGCGCTGAAAAGCAGGGAGTTTAAATCCCCTCTAAACACCACTGGTGACACCAGAAGGCCAGTGTTTTGATCCAGCCCCATTAATGGTTACAAGTTTGAATCTAGACAGCAGAGGTCAAGGGCAGGAAAGGATTAGGAATCACAGCCCATGACATTAAGCTAGTGCTTTTGCCAAACTGGGAATACTGGAGCACCCAATGTACCAAGTTAGTTTTTGTTTCTTTCTTCTGACATTTGGATTCCAAAGAGTGGGGAGCAGTGCATATCTATCTATAACATGATGAATTGAGAGTGAGCTTTACTCCTTGATTTATTGCACAGGCTGAATGATGAACTTGCCTGTGCCAGGTAATATCACTCACAGAGAAGATGCAGGTTTCACACAAGGTCTTTTCAGATGCGGCAATGACTTTCAAGTAAAGCCTAGTTTTTCACGTACCTGCAGGCTTTGGTATGCTGAATGAGATTTAGAAGCTTTTCAGGGTCAACTTGTGTTCCCAGGTACGGATTTTCAGTGTCTGTTGTATTTCCAAAATGTCACCAGCAGATGGAGGCAACAAGCAGCAGGCCCTGAAACACAAACTTCTCCACGACATTTGTGAAAATGCAGATGAAGTCTGCATTCCGAGTGCTTTTCTTTTTTTTTTTTTTTTTGTAATCTCACTTTTTATGCTGATGTTTCATTTAACACATGGGATGGTTGAAAACTGAATTCTGAAACGATAAAATTTTTATTGTCATAATAAACTGAATGTGGCTTTGATCTCAAAGGGAAGAGCAGCACTGTAACTAATGTGCAATGTATGCTAGCCAGGGTGCAGGGAAACTTCCCATCTGTGTGGCAATGGGCACAGCCTGCAGTTTCCAGCCTGCCACACAGACAGAGCTCTGCTTCTGTCCTGAAGCCACAGAGATTTCACTAATGAGAGAAATTTTCTCCGTGAGCCTGCAACCCCACTGCCTTCATCCGGCAGCACTTGGCATCCTATTTCTCTCTCTTCATCAATTAGGAAAGTTTAACTTTTGTCCTCTGGCTTGCTTGCCTCATTATCAGTTCATTAGCCACTTCCACCTGGGTTTTCAAATAGGAAGGTATTTCCTCATTAGCACACTCTGCCTTGCATAAGGATAGAAAATAACAAACCTAAGTGCTACCTTTCAGATCTACTCATATTGTTAAAAAAGCCAATCAGCCCTACACAATCCCATCATTTCTCATCTAGATCGTCATTGTGAGATGATTAAATCAGTAGTTCATCCACTTTTTCGAATGATCTAAATATTCTTTATCTCTTACCTTTATGGAGAAGCTGTTTACAGTGTTTTACAATTTCAGATTGGTCTTAATCTTACAGTAGGGAAAATATTTACTCCTCTGTTTTCACCCTGCTCAACACAATGGGGCCTCGGCCTTCGCTAAGGATTTGTCTATATGGGGTCAGTCAGGAGATTAATCTGAACTGATTTAAAGTGCATTAGTTAACTGCATTAAATCCTCGAGCAGAGACACGCTGTTTTCTTACCCATATCTTCCGTTTATAATCAAAGCTGTGTATACTCAAAGTGGCAAATTTGGCAGTCCTCATTCAAGCTGAATTCTTCACTGAGAGATGGGTTTGGACAGGGACAGGAGTAGGTGGCTCACTGGCTCTTACACTATCTGTTGCAGATAATTATTAATCTCCAGGTTACATAAAAGATAAATTTAAGTCAAGAGGCTTGCTCAAGACAACAAACACTATAATTCAGGTATTCCTCCCAGTTCCCAGTAAGCAAGTTGATATTTCCATTTCTAATGTGAAGAAAATCCTATTTCCTCTTTAGAATGTTAATTCTGAAAATGCATTCCACAAAAACAAAGTGACATTTCGCTAAGATATCATTGAAACATTTTGCCCTGCTGTAACCAACTGAACATGCATTTTTAAAATTCTGTGTTAAACTCATTAAAGAATATTAATAGATTTCAGTAGAATTAAGGCAGAGTGCTTAAGTAATCTTGTCATTTTTACTAAATATTTAATGAAATTGATATATTGTCATAGAATATTTTAATCTCACAAATCAAATTTTTCTGACAGAAAGTTACAACCTCTGAAAGTTTTTGGCCAGCTCTGTGAAGAGGCAAAAATTTCTACTCATACAGAAAATTTTTTTGCCTTTCCGAGCCATTTAAAAAATCATTTTTCTTCTAACTGTAAACTTTACATCTCTACTCAATACAGGTAATTTATTTCTACATTTTATTACAGTCAAGGGGGCAAAAAGAAGGAAGGATCATCCAATGAAAATGTTACTAGTGATCCAAGAGGAATGTTCTGCCAATCTCGGTGACTTATTTGGGAAGGGAGTATTCAAGATGCTAATATATAACTTCTATATATTGGTGATATTCCAGTGCTCTGGCACATAAACAGCCATGAATCCCATCCCAAGCTATATTCCCATTTACTGCTCTAGAAATGACCTTAATATTTGGGTGTAGGAGAGCAATTCAGTTCTGAACTGTTACTTACCTGTGATAGACAGGCTTAACAACCTGCTTGCCTGGTTTAGTGGTGCAAGATTGCTGCTGGAAAGGTCAAGGGCTGGAAGTTCAGTCATTTGCACTTTTTCAAGTTGTCTGTGCATCAAGTCAGACGCTGGGTCCGGGTCTCTGGAGATGGCCGCGCAGGCAAAGGCAGAGGGGACTCCCCTGCAGCAGGCAGCCCCTGTCCCTGAATGAAGTGCCTGGTGCTTCCAGGCAGGCAGGGAGGGCAGATGCTCTTGGAGGGTGCGTTAACCCCAAGCAAGCTGAGCCTGCTGGCAACAGACCAGTGGTGCTTGCCTCCTGGTGGTCTCACTGCTGTGGGGAGTGCTTGTCCAGGCTGAGCTGAAAGAGAGGTCAACACCACCCTTCCTGCTCTCCTTCCCATGACTGGAGTGCCACTGTTCATTCTCTGCTGTCAGAAACAGTGCTCAGGAAAATGTAGGTGGGTAGAAACTGCAGCCTTTCTGATGCAAGAAAATCTCTCTGTTGATCAGCTCTACAGAAAAATTTTCCAGGCTTAAGCCATTCATTCATTCATATCTAAGCCTGAGAAAATCCATGCTTTACAATAAAACATTTGAGGAATGTATTCCTCTATATTTACCACAATGTTTAGAAATATGTCCTTGAAATATATCAACAAGAAGACAGGCTTCACAAAACTGCAAACTCTGCTAAGTTCCAGTCTGATAGAGATCACAATAATCAGTGAGTACAAAGCCTCCGTGAGCGTGAGCATGGTTAACTGGACAAACAGCAAACATAGTGAGAGCTGTGGGCAAGAAGAGAGTGGGATCAAAGTGCCTTGTCTCTGTCCCCGGTCTTACTGCTGCATCCAGGTGGAAAAGCCCCATGTACCCGTGGGGGCAAAATGTGAAGCTTAGCAGCCCCCTTGGAAAGCCAAGACAATTGCTGGGGATTCAGGCCTGCAAACTTCTTTTTGCTTCCTTTGTGTGAAGGCTTTAGGGACTGATACTGCTTTTATTGATGTCAAAGCTAAGACTCACACTGTAACAGGAGGAGGTCCAAGGCCTATACTCACAGATATATGAAAGGAAAGGGTTACAGAACTGGAACAGCCTTATTAAGATCAATGCAGGTACTCAAGTCCAATAGAAGTAATGTATATTTATAAATAATAAGATGATAGATTCTATAGGGCCCTTTGAAATTCTGAGCACATTTTTTTTGTAGGGGCTCAAAGAATGGGTTTTGGCTTGATTTTCATTTAATCTTGTGATTGCATATTACACTTTATAGAAGTGGTTGCTTCCAGGAGACCTCAGAGACTCCCAGTCATCTGTGACAGGTAAGCTACCTATACCAGCAATGTCAAAATCGCCTCTGGGTTTATTTGTTTCTTTATGCAATCATTTAACTTGAAATGAGCTCTTTTGGCAAGCTCAGGAAGAGCAGGGTGGCTCTGTAGTAACAAGCAGATCTAACATCAGTTAAGCAACTGATTTTGAGAGATCGCAGCAAAGGTAGACACATAGTGGGTTTATTATTCTCGGAGGAGTAGTGATTATTCTGAGATAAGCAGTGATTCAATGACTGTGTGTGCAGCTTTTAGTGGGGCACAGTTCGATTGAGAAGGTCGTACTTTCCCAGGCCCTCTTCCCAGACTGAGGACGGACTTCGCACTGTCCCAATTTTCATTTTTGAAAACAGACTGTAGGAATGTTGCTCAACAGTGGTAAGGAAGACATGCTAGGACAGCATTTTCAGGAGACAATGAAATAATCTTTTGATTAGTTAGGAGGGGAAAAATCACATTCTTAGTGGCCAAAGCTATGAGATGAAGGCCATGGGTTACACACGCAGTTTGACCAGACACAGACACACACAGAGGATGTATATATGTATCAGTGAAAGAAATTTATAATCAGACAAAGTGCCCTAACCTAGCTGAGGGAGTCATTCAAATCAAATCCCCCTAAACTGATTTTGAGGCACACAGCAGGTTTTATAGATACGTAGGAAAAGACAAGACAGGATTTCTCGTCAAGATTGTGTACATGAAGATGTCAATAATCAAATATTCTTTGAGGACATAACCACATTTTTCATTGCTGTTTATTATCTGTTCAGCTGATTTCTTGGGATCCAGCCCTTCTAGGAGGGAAGTGTGCTGCCCTTCAGAGCACCATCTCCCAGGTGCTGTTCTAAATGGCTGAACAAACATGCTAAAGCACAGGTTACTGAAATGCCAGCCATTGTCATGCACAGCTTGAGAAACACAGAAAGCTCAGTATGTCCCAAAGCCTTCTAATGCAGGTCCTGGAACAGAATAAATCCTCTCTCAGCCTGAACAAAGAAATAAGTCTATTCCTTGCAACTGTGCTATATTGCACTTCTGCTTTTTGGCCATTGACAGACCCCATTTCAGGTCATACCAAGGGGCTGGCCTAGCACCTCTGTCACAGAGCTCTGGGCTGCATGTGGGCCAGCTCCAGCTCTGCCTTAGAGTCCTGGTGCTGCTATGGCCAAAGAACTGCCTTGGAATACTCAGCTTGGGAGAAGGGATGAACTTCATACAGACTGCTCAGCCATGACCCTCCATGGACAATTAAGAAATCAGAGGGGAGCTCTCCACAGAGCTTGACCACCACCAGGAGGCCTGAGCCATGGTGGGAAGCACTGAACTTTGTTGCTGCCCAGACTGGGAGCCTGCAGCAGCAGGGACCAAGGGGGCAGAAGGTCTCCAGTAAGACCCTACCATGGCAGGGGCAGCCTGTAGTGCGGCTGTAGCAAGAGGCCTCAGGCTGGATGCTTTGGCTCCTGTCGCATCCCTGGTCCCCAAGGAAACAGGGACTTGAACTGTTTTGCTGGAAGTGAAAATTCAGCAGTTATCTACCACAGTGAGGCCAGATACCTTCTACAGATTTGTTTCTCAGGGGTCTCTTTCTCTCCTGTCTTGGTGTTTTTTCCTCTTCTTTTGTATTTTACATTTTATCTCCTCAAAACAAAAATGTCAGCGTGTCAAGTGTCCTGTGTAGGGAGGGGGAGTGCAGGGGCAGGGGGATCCCAGCCCCTGATGTCACTTGGAGGGGAAGCACCATCGGGGGGCCAAGGGAGGAAGCACAACAGGCCATGCTCTGAAGCTGAAATGTGATCAGAACAAACAAAGTAAAAGCTGTAAAACTAAATGACTATTTTTATTTGTTTCCTTGTTGGTTTGTTTTCACTCTTCCACTTCCTTGTCCCCAGCTGTGTGCTCCTCTAGAGAGCAGCCTCTTGGCATTGGTATTTGCTGGGCATGGAGCATATGTGTATTACATTTATTTTAAGCACTCATCCCGAGAAACAGATTCTTCTCTGTGAATCCCCAACATATTTTACAACCAGCTGCACTATTGGTACTGGGGTAGGAGAAGAGGAAATGGTATTTTCTTTAGGTTTATTAGGTTTGACCTCTAGGCTTCACAGTGGACCAGTCACGTTATTTTCTACATTTGGATTGTCTCTGTAAACTCGTGGCACCAAACTCTGATATTACAGTTACAACATGTAGAATATAGTCTTCTCAGCATCATTTTCCCTTTCACTTACGACCTTCTTTTTAAGAAACAGAAATTTGTTTTCAAAATTTGTCTGTAAACATGAGTTTGAGCTGAAATCCTGGATGCAGATAGCCCAATATAGTCAAACTCAAATGGAAAAGCAAATGCCCTGAAAGGCTATATAGCTGGGGCAGGTTTATCCAGCTCCTCTGTGTCCCTCCACTATCTTTGCCTCAAGCTGAGAAGGGCTGGGTCATGTCCTGGTTCCAGCTTTTTGGCTCGTCCTCATCTCCTGTGCTATTTTTTCTTCTGTTTTCCTAGGATGAGCAGGGTGCCAGCAGCAGAGAATTTGGCCTCCAGGATGCTCACAGCCTTCCCTCAAGGCCAAATCTCTTCACAAGATGTGCTTCTTCATGGCTTCTTCAGCCCTCTGCCTCCTCAGCTCTATCAGGTTCCTGCTGATAAGTTAACTCTCAATTTCATCTCACCAAGAATGCGCTGCTGCATGTGCTATTTACTGTGAGTTTCCTCTCTATTTTGAAAATTTCTGCCATTCACCTGGATGTCTCTCTTTTCTGCCTGCACTGCCTCCCCACTCCTATGTACTGCAAAGTTTACATCCCGTGGCAAATCTGACAACTTGTTTTTCTGTTTTCTTCTACTTGACCGCTGTATTAATACTAGGAGGGGACCTTGATGGGCTCTGCCATGGTCCATCTGCAAAGCAGAGGTGTATATGCTCTGACAGGTCATCTCTCCCCCATTCTGTAACCCCAAGGGCCTGGACATTTCCCCGGCTCTCACTGTGTGTTCAGTGTAACTCACCCGCCGGTCCCTCCTGAAGTCCTGAATTCCCATCTGCTCAGCATGGTGTGCTAGCCCCAATTCCCTGGGACTGCTCCTCCCTTTTGATGTTGAGACAGCTGTTCCTTGTACCCTGTCACACCAGTTCTCCCTCAGATTTACCTTCTTTATTTTCTTCCCTTGCTCCCTTCTCTTAAGCACACAGCTGCACACACAGTTCTGCCTCTCCTGGCCTCAGCTGACAATAGATGCAGGGTCTCTCAAGCTGCAGTTCTGCTCCTCACTGAAAAAAGCTCCCTCCTGTCGGGCTGCAGGCCAAAGGGACCTTGTATTCCCTGCTGCCTCCTGGGCACCCTGTACACTAGTTAGTTTGGTGGTGTTTTTTAAGATAGGGGCAATTAAGAAAAAGCCTTCATGGACTGTGCTGTCAAGTTATTGGAAAACCAAATTTCTGGCTCCTGAGACACATCCCAAGTGGAGGAGCAGCCAACTAGCATCTCTCCAATCCCCCAAACTGCTGCCCTTCAGAAGGTGCTCTGTGTGTGTATGTGCTTGAGTGAGAGACATCTGCATTCCTTTTCTGTTCACCCAGCCACAGAGCACAAATCTACTTTGACACTTTTAGAAAAATGAAAAGATGGAATCTCGCAGGAGCCTGCCTGTGCCGGGGGGGGTAGGAGGGGAGCAGCCACAGCAGGAGGGAAGTTGACTTTTCTTTATACATATAGGGTTTTTTCCATGCAGAGTTTAAATTATGCCTGATAAAAGGAGTTTCGTGGATGTTTCAGTTCTTTCAAACCCTCCTGGCTTCCTCCCAATTAAATGAGGTTTGTCAAAGCCACAGGGCTCTGCTGCTGCCAGAGAGGCGGACAAGCACTTCCCGCAGTGACATCTCCAATCCCCAAGGGAGAAGATGAAAGTGTCAGTGCTGAGAGAGAGAGAGAGAGAGAGAGAGAGAGAGAGGGGAG
>WAAG01013988.1:14097-25547 GCA_013390105.1 Tichodroma muraria | reverse complement strand
CTTGCTGACAATAGGAAGAAATTCTTTACTGTGAGGGTGATGAGGCACTGGAATAGGTTGACCAGAGACTCTGTGGATGCCTAATCCCTGGAGCTGTTCAAGGCTAGGTTGGATGGAGCTCTGAGCACCTGGTCTAGTGGAAAGTGTTCCAGCCCATGGCAAGGGAGGTTGGAACTACATGGTCTTTAAGGTCCCTTCCAACCCAAACCATTCTATGATTCTATGAAACTATATCTACTAATACAAAACTTCTCTTGAGGCCTTTTGTAGGATGCTCTGGTGCTTCAGATAAGACATTGACTACTTTCAAATGTCTTTGTAATAATTTTAAGGAATTTTGAAAGCCATCAGTCAAGAAAAGAACACAGTTGCATATATAATCTGGCCTGAGACTGAAGTGGAAAGATGTATATATAGAAATAATGTGATGAAAAATTATAAGCATTCTCACTTTTTTGCCACAATCAAGTATCTTCATACCATCAGCAAGCAAGGGCAAGACACTCAGGAGATGCCACATGCTACTGCTTCCCTTGTCCTTTCTATGTGCTGCTTGCAGTTGTCTTTTTTAAGCCTGCAAAAATTGCTGCCTGTGGGGCCACCTGTGGCTTTACAGTGGCACTCTGAGTTACTGAGAAAGGGCCACTCTCAGCCTGTGAAGCAAAGGCCACAAAGCCAAAGGAGAAAGTGACAGTACTTATTCTCTTCAAGGTGGGGCAGAATTATTGCCTTTACCAAAGTGTATGATACAAAAGCAAAATTAATTGTAAAACTCAATTGAGATCAGTGCTGAAGCTCAGTGAAACCAGTATTTCACTGCAGATCTTTAACAAGACAGTTTTCCTATTTCATTTCCTGGTCCCTGCACATTTGCCTGTGGAGCAAGCGTCTGGGAATCTTTCTTATAACTGCTGCAAGAGCATTGGTTCTCTTGCTGAATAAATACAGCCTGATACTAAAAAAATCCAAAAGAGGTGATATATAACCTCTGCCTTTTTACCAGAGGTAATAAAAGATTAATTTAATGAACCAGGAATTTGTAGAAATCAGTATATTTCTGGTATTCATCAACAATACACAATATATTAAAAAATTGCATCTGAAAATCATATTCTTTATATGAATAATAAGAAAAAACTGTTTTTAGCATAAGTAAAATCCTCAGTGAGAAGAAACCATATGTTACCAACCTTGCAAAATGCACATCTTTGGTCTTTTATATGCTTCATTCCATTAATCTTGCCTTTATGCAGACTGTAAGGAGGCTGGGATACTTGTATTCAAGAATCTAATTCAGGTTTCTATTCAACTGACAGAAGTATCCAGCAGAAGGGGACAGCCCCATGAAAAGCTCACCCAGACTGCTATTGTGTGGTGAAAGGAAGGCACACAGATGAGGAATGAAGTCCTGTATAGAAGTCTTTTATAAGTTACAAATACTACAGCTTCCATAGATAGCTGAACTCTTGTGCAAGGACTAGAACATCATCTTCACAAGTGCAAAGGCACAGGGTAGGGTGGCTCAACAGATCATATTTAAAACAGGTGGATGTAAAATGTCTCTCAATAGAGATATAATGACAGGAAAGAAAAGTACTTCTATACCCTGGAAACATTCTTATCAACAAGATTTGTTAAAGTATTTGGGATTCCTAGGAAAAGCTCTCCAGAAATCCTGGGTTTAGGTGTGGGTGGGGAACAGCTTCTCCACAAAAACTCAAATGTATTCAAAGTATAGGCAGACAGAACTGTGGAGGGACAGTGATGGCAGAACTGTGGATGCCTCCAGCTGTGTGACTGCAGAATGTATTGAAAAGCAGCCTCTATGACAGATCTCTAGGCAAAAAATCACCAGTTCTCCAGCAGAGAAGAACTTAACCTTCCCTAGACAGGTTAAGAATGGGGGAAAGTCTACTGTTTTCTTTACTTAACTCTCAAACACTCTTTCAAAATACTACATCTGGGCAGGCTGTTGTCTGGAAACTTCTGTTTTGGCTTCTCAAAAATGTGCTTACTGATCCATTGGGCACTGTGTACTTTTAAGCTACCATTAAAATGGGCATCAGAAGTCTGTTTCCTATAATCTGTGGGAAAAATGATGGGATGGGAACTTTGCTTTTACTGAGCTTATTCAACCTTTCAGAGTGCTTTAGCCATGCACAGTTTTTCTGCATGGATGTAACTATACCTCATCCCTTAGCTCTGGGAGTCTATTTGCATCTCTGCAGAGATGCTAGATATGTAGCATAGGGATGTATGGCACTCATGAAAGACCAATGCCCTCATCCAGGCCAGTGGCAGACTGAACAAGGCACCAGGAATACACATCTGGCATAGTGGGAACAAGGCTCTGTGTCTGTTCTTTGCTACCACGAGTTGGAGATGGTGAGAAATTTTTTGAGGTGCATTAAAATATCTTTGATGAGAAGCCAGTTCTTAAAGAAAAAAACCTTTGCTCACAGAAAAGCACTGGGCTAACTAAAGCCTCCCATGAGAGCCTGCATTTCAGCTCCACCATGGAGAAAATAGGGCAATGACTTGATACTGCCAGGCTAGCTAAGGTGCTGGATCAAGCAGAGTAAAACTGTCTCTTGACTGTTCAATATTCCAGGTGAGGGCCCTGCCCTGCAGTAATCCATCTTCTGACCACCTGACTACCCATGCAGTCAGTGCACACACTTCCTTCTTACTTGAATGCCAGCCATTGCCTTCCTTTTTATTTCCTCTTAAGCAGCATTGGTCTCTGATACCCTTTGATGGAAGAAGAAAAGAGTATTATTTATCCAAAGTGAGAAAAATAACTCTTAATAACAGAGAAAATGGACATGGAAAAGTCCTGAAAAGAAAATATTTAGATAACCAAACAACTCACAGTCAGCCCATACCCACTTTCCTCATTCATTTTCCTTGCTCTGTCCACAAACATCTATTTTGTTCTCTGTGGCTGCCCCAGAAATTCTCCTATTCCCAATGATATATTTTTTTTTCACATAGGAACAAGCAGAGCCTCTTCTGCAGTTTACAAGCACATACTATATACAGAAATATATGGTAGGAGAAAGTAACCTTGCTAACATATGCAAATACCAGACAAGAATGGGAGGATTAGATTAGAAAGGGTAAAAAAGGTTTAGTAATATGAAGAAGTAGCAAAAGCAGAAAAAGGGTGTTCCCACTGCTTTTTAAATTTCTCTTTAAATTATTTACTTGGCACTTTGACAGCTCACAATTTAAATTATTTCATTCATCTTAATATTTAATCACAGTTTTTAATTATACTAGTAACTTGAGGCTACTTCTTAACTCAGCAATAGCTTCATCTTCTATTAATAAATGGCACATACCCTTGGCTTTGACACTTACTTGCTGTGAGTGTTTCGGCTTTGGTAGAACATGCGGTTCAGGACACTGTTATTGCATCTTAAATCTCAAATATTCTTAAATTATCAGAACAGCATTTAACCCTGATGATAATAATTTAGCATAAAAATGTTCAGTCTTCACTGTAATTCCTAATGCTACTGTTGCTAAAAGCGCAGGAGATCAGAGAACAAGTACTTATAAAAAAATCTTACTCGAAAGATATTCTTCCAGATGATTTTTCTTCTCAGTCTGGAGAAGAGACAGTCTGGTACCTGAGAGCTGTGGGTTGGAAGAATGTTACATCTCCATGTGTGGCTGGCAGGGTTTGGGATGAAGGACTTCAGGGTGTTGTTTTTTTTTTGAGCTGCGTGCCAGATGAACTCCCTTGCTGGGGTTACAGCGCTCGTGTGGCACTGGGCTGCTTTGGTTTGGAGGCTGCTGGGGAACAGGGGCCATCCAGCCCAAACCCACCAGGGAACACTAAAAGATCTGGGGCTTTCTGAGCTATGTACTTTCCCCACAGCTCTCTGAAGTCTATGTGGCTCTGTGACAACTAGAGAATGTGATTTATGGGTTTAAGAAAGTTGACCATCTATCCCCTGAGCCTCTGAGACCAATCTCCTGTTTTTGCAGGCAGCATGTCAGATAAGTATTTTTTCTATAAATTGGCCACCCTCTATTTTACAATGTTAAGTTTTTGTTCTAATCCTCCTTATTGAGAGATTGCTCCAAAAGTTGGCTCTTCTCTTGCTTTTTGTGATTTCCAGCCAAAATTTATTCACAGAATAAATTCTGATTTTGTTGCCAACACAGTTCCTTAGCTCAAAAAAGACTCCTTGATTGATCTATACACAGCAAACAGTCTTCTCAGCGTTCATTTTGCCAGACTAAGTGAGCTGAGCTCTTCCAGTTTCTTTTGACATGATTCATCTAGAAATCTTTACTGTTCCTCTTTAGATTAATTTTTGTGGATTGCTGATGACTAGAACTAAGTCCACTTTTCCCACTGACACTTCACCAGCATTGGCATACAGCACTCTGATGGCACATGCTGGCCAAACTTCACCTCCTATGTACTGTTGATACTAACAAAAATAATCAGTATGAGCAAAATGGTGGAATGAACAGAACCTCTAATAAATTTGGTTAAATCACACTACAAGGGCTGGGCTTATCCTATGGCATATTTTTGTATTTACACAGTGGTAACATGAGAGTCAGGAACCAGGACACAGTGGTCCACGTGGGTAGTGCTATTTGTAGGTCATCTGAAAGGATCAGTACCACAAATGTGCGAAGTTTGTTGACTTTCTGCTCAAGGAGCTGGCCATTTTGGGTTCTATTCATAATGTACTAACTCTCCCCACCCACTAATTGGAGACTTACTGCTCGTAAAAATTTCCTGTCACCTGTGGCCACAAAGATTGTCTTAGACTCAGGCTGAAGCAAGGATTTAAGCTCAAGTGGACCTCGAATCGTCTAAGTCAGAAGTGTAACTTTCCTGTGCGATGTGTTGCTTTGAACCAGAACAGATCAACGCTAAGAGGAAGAAGGGAAGCATCAGCTTCCATTTCTTCCAAGCTCCAGTGTTAAATATCCCTACTAAATATTTTTTAGTTTACCAGTTAACCATAAGAAAGATTCATTAGGGTTATAAGATTCAACCCAGGTGCTTGCAGTAATTACCACTAAGAGAATGCTACGGTATCTGAAGAAGAAGCAGGAAAAATAACATGCATTTGGTGTCAGAAAAGCAAAAGGAAATGTGAGGGATGAAGGATTTGGAATAGCAGGTAAGGACCACAGCTATTGCATCTGGGCTTCTCATGAAATTCATCAGACAGAGGGATTAAAGAAGCGTTTTTTCCCTTCAAAAAAAAAGTTTCTAAAGAGTGAGGTGGGCGAAAGCTAGCTACTCTTCTTTTTCCATTAACCTCAGGCCAGAGACAGTGGATGTATTTTAATAACCTACAATTAAAGAGCAGTCTAATTATCAGTTTGTGATTAAAAAAAAAATGTGGCAAGAGAGTCACACTCTTTGAAAAAATGAAATTATGAGAGGATTAATTGCAAGTGAAATACCCCAAAGAGAAATTTATTTAATATTGTAGAAAAAAAAAAACACACAAAGAACCCTGAATTTTGGTGTTTATGGGATCCTAATTTTGAGATCAGATTGCAGTAGAGAGTTCAAAATTGAGAGAGAAATATGGAATGAGAGTCTGACTCACATTTAGAAGCAGCTGTGTTAGTGTGTCAGTCTGGAGAGCACTTTTGCATGAGAATGCAAGTTTTAGAAAGAAAAGAGGTGATGCTACAGAAGATTGGGCTGACAAACAAGTCTTAGTAAAAAAAAAAAATAAAAAGGGTTGAAAAATAATTAAAAACCCCTTCAACAATTCAATTCTCATCTGGAGCAAATTTATAAGAAGCAATGTGAAAGTTTCAACTTGTCAGAACAAATGGGAACAAAGCAGTGCCTGGCCTTTGATTGAGTTACTATTTTGCAAGAAACTAAACTATTTATGGGAAGCCATACCTAAAAGGAAATTAAGTGTAAGTATTCTGCACAGCAAAGAAGCTTTTTCCATGGAGATTGCTCAGATTGAGCCATATTTGAGATGACTGAAATGTGCCCTTGAACATGAGTGGTATTGTTGCTTATAAGCTGGATATTGATACCCAGATCAATATGAAACCTTAAATCAATTTGGAAACAAAGAAAAAAACCCAGGTTCTACAGTAACAAAGTCATTTCAATAACAGCTGTATACAAACTAAATGTAATTTCAAGGCCTTGAGAACAGAATTTTTCTTATTGTTGAGGAAGACAGAAGCTGGAAATATGTGTGGTGCTTCTTCTCCTAGGGAGAAGAAGCATAAGCTTGAAGGCCAGAAGCATCTGGAGATAGAAAGAAAAACAGATTAAAAAACTCCAAACAAAATTAAGATACAGGCAGCAAAGGAAAAATTAGGAAGGAAATTTCACATACACATTCTCAAAAAATAAAACTAAAATTGTCATTGTGCTTGTAAAAGAACACTCAGAAAAATGTAGAATGGAAATCACAAGTATTTAAAGATGTGCATGATGAAAGAAACTTTCTATCCACGATCATATTATCCTTTATAATTTTTGGAGATTTTAGAAACAAATGTCTGTTACAAAGGAAAAAAATGGCCCAGTTCTCTCAGTGCACATTTACCACACAAAGAGATAGACATCATCCTGACAAAGGAAACACCTCTTATAGTGTTCTCAAGTCACTGTTTTCTAGATCCCTTTGGCAAAAATGGACATAACAGTACTTTTTCACCTCAAAGAATTGCTGAAACAGAGAGCACTGCACAGTGTTTAGCATATATACTATTGTAATGAGGCCAGTGCACACATCTTACCCACCTAAACTTGGTAGACTGTACTAGAGAGAAAATTATGTTAAGGAATAAATGAATAACTCACTTTGAATAATTGGCATTCTAAATTAATATGTGACTTTGTTTTGGCTTGATTCATATACTGATTTTAAATATGATGGGTAAGTGGTTTCTATTGTAGTTCTGCTTTATCCGAACCCAAGACGCATACGCTTTTTTCAGGCACAGTTTTTGTTAGTGTTTGCCTTTTGTGCTTTCCTGCAGTATTTTCTGAGCGCTGTGCTCTGCTGAACACCCATGGCAATTTCTTGAGTGGGCAGGCTATTCCTGTGCCACGGTATGTGCGAGTGCTTCCCATGTCCTGGTGCTCAGAAGCAGGTGCAGGCTGACCGTCACTGCTGCACTGGGGCAAGACCCGGGTGTGCGCCAATCCTTTGCCCCTGGATCCTGCAGACCCAGTTCCCATGGCAAGGGAAGCCCAGGCCCAGCTGGAAGATGAGCCACGGCACGCCGTAGCCGGGCGTTGGTGTGCAGGCTCCCTGCAGCAGGACCCTGGGGCGTGCCAGGGCACGCAGGGGAGTGTAAGCACAGACACTGACACACAGAATGTGAGAACCGACTGCTCCAAGTTTCTAGGCTCCTTTGAAGTCGATGGGAATTTGCCTGAGTAAGGTACACATTAAAATGGAATAGAAGTGTTCGGTTTTGGCCTGTTAGGACATGGGTGTCAATAGAAAATGCTTCATTGCTGAAATCATAAGCACTTGCTAAATATTTGGGGCTTAAGAATACTCCACCCAACAGCTTGCTGGTTAGAATGTTCACAGGGAGGTAGAAGATGTGAGCGTAGATCTCCTCTCCGGTCCCCTGAGTGGATGTTTCAGCCACTGACTTGCACTAAGTAGTGACTTTGTTCTCTCCCTTTTTTCCTCCATCTCTCTCCATTTTTACTCTGTCCTTGTTAAGCACTTAAAAAAAGCCCACCAAAATAACAGTTGGAATCAGAAGTGTGGGCACTTCCTCCCGTGAGAGATTTAAATCCCAGAACTTGACAGGGTTTAGTGCACTTCCTTTCCTGGGTGTTGCTCAGTGCCTAGCTGCTAGCAGTTCCTGGAAGACCACTGTGAGTTCCTCTCGTGGGTGACTGACTTCCCCCACACAGGGAACTCAGGCTCTAACTCTGGTCTGCATCTGCTGTGTTTAACTAAACTAAATGCATCAGTGCAGAGCATGGTGACTCTTAAATTACTGTGTTGACTAAGCCCGACGTCCACAAGAGCTGAGGAGAAATCACAAGAGATAAAGACCATAAGAGAGAGATAATGATAGCTGATTTTATTTTAGTGATGTAAATAAATATGCTGCATCAATATACAGTAACTGCTGAGATGTGAGTCTGGACTGGAAGAAAGACAGGGTCAGTTACCCTTGTCCTCCCTTATTGAAGACAACTAGACCATGTAATTCTTTTCACAAGCTGGTGGCCCTCCAGCCTCCAGTCTGACATTATACATTCTGTAAAAGTAATAACTAGAGCTTATAGCTAGGGTGTAAGTGCAGTTATACGTAAATAAATTTAGATAAAACAGATGTCTTGTATGTGCAAGTGCTATATTGAGGGTGCTTTGCTGTTAGGACATCAGTAATTGTTACGTACAGCTTCAATGTTACTTTGAGAGAAACACGGCTGGCTGGGACACTTGAAGTGTAAGTTGTGTTTTTCCATATATAGCTTCCTGTTAAATATTCTACACAGGAGCCACTATGCTTATGTTCTTCCCTAAGTGGTCAGTTTGAATGGCAAGTGGTTCAGCACTTATTGACAGGTTTCTTTCTTGTCTAAAAATAGAGGAATGTGTGGATCCTTGTACACAGCAGGTAGTCAAGTAATAACGAAAGTAATTGATGATAAAAAGCTTGCTTTCTACTCTCCTGTCATCAACAACCTATTGGGATCAAGAGAACACTAGGATAGAAATTAATCTTCCTTAAGTTATTCTAAACAGTCGACTGATAGTAGATTTCTTTGATCTCATTCAATTGAAATTGATTAATTCTGTTAATTACTCTGTTTGAATTGAGTTAGCAGGAATTTTCTGTGTGTTGCAGCATCCTTGATGGTTTGCCTTCTTGCATGCCAAACAAGTGAATTTGGTAAAGAATGTGAAAGCAGATGATGTCAACCTAGTGTTTGCTGACTAAGACTGGTAATGACTATCAGTCATAAACATCTGTAGAAATTATCAGATGTAATTTGTTTCTGTACTTGGATTTTTTAATGAAACTGACATTGGTTAAAATACATTAACAGTCCTTAGGGCAGGAACTCATGAATTCTTTTGCCAAGGAAATGCATAATCACTAAGCTAGGATTATTTTCTCTCCTTCTCCCTCTTTCCATTTCATACCTCATGAATCCTTAATCCTATAGGAAGAACTAGGATTACATTAGAGTTCCTTAAAGTTCCTTAACACCTGCTGGATTATGGGATTGTCGTAAACCTAGGGTGGTCCCCCGAGTTTTATGCTATCTCCTTATTCCTGATGCCTGCTGGGAAAGTTTAGATTAACATTAGAAGTGCAGGACTAACTCCTACCTGGAATCTGTTATTTTCTGGTTAACTGAATTTTATGAGCTAGAGGAGATATTTGGAATGCTCGGGAATGTACAAATAGACTGACATACACTGAAGGATTTGCCACATACCAAGGACACAGCTGCTTTAGGTTTGTCAGCCACCCTGAAATCTGTCTTTGCTCTATCTAGCTTTCAGTCAAAACCCTAATATATTGTGCTAAAATGTTATTAAAAAATATCAGTGAGTATTTCTGGAGAGAGGAATGAGAAATGAAACAATAAAACATGTTGTAGGAACACCTTATTCTAAATAAGCTTCAAAGTGGTTTGACCATCAATTTGTAGAAGTAGAGTATGTCTTTCCCATGTAGCTTGAGCCGAAATAATTTCCAAAATACTTACCACAGCCCTCTGGTGCTGGGATCCAGCTCTCTTGCATCCTGCCTGATGCAGGTAAGTCTCTGCTCTATAAAGATACCTTTGGAGTGCCCTTCTGTGACACTGTAGCTCAGCTGGAAGTCAGCAGCTAATTGACTCTGAAGAAACCCTTTATGCAATAGGAAGGCAAAACATCCTAACAAACTCAGTACTTGCTCTGGGGGTAAACAGGTCATTTACCTGTTTTCAGTAAATTCTGCTGATGGCAGGGGAGATGAAACTTGCTAAGCATCCACGTGAGTGTATTGCTATTTATAAAACTCAAGTGCAAAAATTCTTGTGCACAAATATGTAAGTGAGAACAACAAATATAGCTCAGTAATGTTTCCTAGAGATCAGATAAAATCACAGGGCACTGCCCTGGAGTCTAGTAAAGTGCTAGGAACTGTGATCTCTGTGTGTGGCTTGCTTGAACTGGGCTTACTTGTACACTGGAGTGATAGGCTCTCTACAGGAAGGTTAAAGATGTGGATTTAAATGCCTTTATGCAGAAGAAATAATTGGAGTCCATTTTGCTTATCCTGAGAGAGTCTTGCAATCATTGCAGTATTATGTAAAATCTGGAGGTGTTTTCTTCAATTTATGTTTTCAAAGAAAGCAGTAACCCTATCTACTGTTTGCATGAAGTTTGTTCTGCTAGCCTTCCAAACAAGCCAAATGAAGGGCTATTTTCTGGATCAATTGGGCATAAGAATTGGACATAATGTTGAGCAGCATGGCGGGAAGTATGTTTGTATCCAAAAGCTGAAACCTTGTTCAAGAACACCAGGGGTGAAAACTGAGCCACAAAGAAATTAAAATAAATTGCTTTTTTTCGGGAATCACTATTTTTCTTCTAGACGCCTCTGTCCATGTCAGATGGACATGGACAAAAAGATGGATGTCTTTAACCTGCAAAATGATATAACCCCCCCCAAAGCAGCTGACAAAAAGGCAACTCCAGAACTGGAGGCAATACTCACATGCCATGGAAGTTTGCCAGGCAGTTTGCCATGCTGAGGGGTCAGGGTTCCCAGTCTGAGTGTGCTGCTGGGAAGACCATACCTGCCCTGCCTTCGGCAGCTGGCAATACTTTTGTGTTACGCAGAGCAATCCTTTGCATGCAGCAGCTTGCTCTGAATTCCCACACAGCTCCTTGTGTGGGGTTCTGCTCTGATGTACAGCATGTATATCAAAGGATAGGATATCATAGGATATCCAAAATCCATCACCCCTGGATTACATGTCTTTTTGTGGATTTGCTAGCAGGATGAAGGACCCACTCACTGTGACCCTTAAGTTAGGAATAAGGGATGGGATTCCCACAAATCTACTTTACTAGTTATAATATTATGATCAGAGCTGACTTTCCAAAATATTCAAGGCAATTTTTATGAGTTAGTAAAATCACCAGGTCTTCCCTCTAAAATAAAGAAATTGCCAATAAGTCCCCAAGAATCTGGTGCAAATATTCAGCCTGAGGCTTCTTTACTCACTGCTTTTGTTGTATTTCTTTTGTTGAGATAGTCTTACTGGATAAAGCCTTAGGTAAAATTTTGGAGTCGTAATCCCCTTAATATCCGAAGTTGTTATGAGAGAGAACATGAAAAGCTAAGAAAGCAATAATTTCAGGAATTGGTTTCTTTATGACTTTTCTATTAACTTTTTCCTGGCAATCATGCTCATTAATTTGGTATACTCCCCTTTTTAACAT
>WAAG01013985.1:0-11696 GCA_013390105.1 Tichodroma muraria | reverse complement strand
AAAATGCTGCAAATGAATTTCAGAACCAGCAGACTGTACAGTATGCACTGAGGAAACTTTGTATGATATGTATCAGTGCAGCTTTTTAGCAGGGAATTGTCCTGATCCAGATGTGCTGGTGTGGCTTCCTTCTCCTTTTAAGAGATACACAGATTATCTGGAAGCTATTTTGGCTCAGCTGTGGCTCAGCTTCCCACTGTGGAAGCTCCCTGGCCAATATATAGTTATTTTCCCATTGCTGATGTACACAACAATGAATAAATAAATAAATGAGAAAAAGTTCAGCCTAGTGTAAGTGAGGGCAGCCTATTCTTTTGTAACAGTATGTCCTTAGGTTTTTATAAGAGCTTCAGAGGTCCTACCAGTGAGCTAGCTCTTTGTTTAGCCAGCACATTGCATTCACTAAAGCATTTAATTAGGAAAGCAATGATTGGTCCAGCAGAACTTTGAACATCATCCAAGAAATTCACAGTGGTAAAAAAGGCTCAGCAAATCATTCACTGGAAGTGTAAATAATTAGAAGATGGAAATCTGT
Source organism: Tichodroma muraria (assembly GCA_013390105.1). Taxonomy (NCBI): domain Eukaryota; kingdom Metazoa; phylum Chordata; class Aves; order Passeriformes; family Sittidae; genus Tichodroma; species Tichodroma muraria. Next base: position 11,161 of record WAAG01013985.1, on the reverse strand, counting down.
TTTGTCTAACGTGTAGCAGTGGTTCCTAAATTACAAAGTTATTTTTGTTCTTGAGAATGTGCCACCCACAAGAATTCTGAAAGCAGAGTTTAATCAATGAGGTTTAATCTCAAATTAGATTAAGTTTAATCTTAATCTTAAGATTATTTTGTTCTTTTTTACTTCCTAAGATTTATTCTGCAGTCATGAATTCTGGGATGTCCAGTGCATTTGGAATTCCAGACAGCTCTGAAGGCTGTAGAACCAGCACATATCATATTTTTATGATATCATATTTATATGTTATATATCATATATCATATTTATTTCATTTTATCACATATCATATTTATCCTATTTTTATCTCATTCATATCTATATCTCCAAATGCTTAGAAAGCGTAAATCTGGGTCTTTTTGTTTCTAACAATTGTGGTCCATTGTTATGAGGAAAATGCAAACCGGGAAACAGGATCAATTTTCCTTTTAAAAGGAGGTGTTGGGGCTGNTGTTATGAGGAAAATGCAAACCGGGAAACAGGATCAATTTTCCTTTTAAAAGGAGGTGTTGGGGCTGATGTCTTTTCAGTGCAGAGCTGTCGTTAATTCAGTAAATATCTTGGAGGGAAGTAATAACAACTTCAAAGGCGCTTATGCACACACAAAGAGGATGGTTTTATGTACAAAAGCCAAAGGCGTAATAAACGTGAAAGGCAAAATAAATGTGTCCATGATACACTATCAAGCAAATGCTTGATCCCATACAGACTGATCCTCCTGAAGCAGTCTGAGTCACATTAAGTTTGATACATGTACATCTTGTAAAACCATTTGAAACAGATGAGGGGAAGCAAATAAACCATCTTGTTGATGTGTGAAATTTTAGGCTGAGAAAGCCACCTGCAGAATTTTGTTCAGGACCAAGCACTAAGATAAGGATGTCATTGCTGGGGAAGCATAATAGAACACAGAATCACAAAGCTTGAAGATTAAATGATCCTGAAGGAAATTCAGAGACTAATCAACTTGGGAAAAACTGTGAGTACCAAGAGGTCATGAACTTGGACTAAAAGGCCCTGGCAGTTCTGTCTGCTCAGACAGAATGAGTTCTTAACTCACTGCTCCAGAGAACTGTGTTACCTTTGAGAAGGGGAAGTAACAGCTAACCTTTTAGATTATTATCACGGCTACCACACCAACTGATACTAAGTTTGTGAGCTAGCACAATGTTTCCAGTCTTTCAGTTCAATGGCAGGGTGGGTGTACGGAAATGTCATCATTTTGGCAATCAATCGGTTTATTAAAGTCTCCACTGAAAGGCCAAACAGATTCTGTTATGCTGAATGAACAGCAGCACTAGCCAAGCCTGGAAATGAGATGGGAAATTGCTCTTGCTGCGGGCTTAAGTAAAGCCTTTTTTTCCTTCTGAAAGCGGCTAAGGTGTGTTTTAGTTCTTTGCCTTTCTTACCAATATGTGGTTTTACATGAGAAGAAGAAACTTGAGACTTGATGACAAGCATTTAGAAACTGTTTTCTTGAGAAAGTTGGTGATGGGAAACAGAAATGTGTGCCTGGGTTGAGGAACGTTATCAAGGAAGCCTTTGGTCCTAACTGGCCATGAATGGTGTGTCGTACCTTGGGAGCAATTTGGTGATTGTGGTCATTTGTGTTTGCTTCTGAAATCTGCCAGTGGAACTTGTGTCAACAGCAAGTGCACAGAAAAGCATGATTTTTTGCTGATGTGACTATTCCTAAAACTACTCAAATGTGGGAAAAGGAGCAATTAGATTATTGTATCTTTTAGTGTTATGGCAGTATTGAAAATATTACCCCTCCATTGTAAAGGACTTACATGTTGTAAAATTGGTAATAGTTTTTCTAGATATTCTGAACAATACACTGGGCAGCAGGCGAATATAAAGATCCAACATCAGCTGGGAAGGAAAAGGTGAGAGTGTGTTCTAGATTGAATGTGTTTGCAATGGAGGAACCTGCAGATTATTTCTGAATGCCACTGCAGTATGTAGGCATCATAGAGATGTCAGCCTATAGCAGTAAAGATGGAGTATGCCAGGGCAACAGGCAGTCAAAGAAGCACAGAAACATCCCCTCCGAGCCTGTTCCCATAAAGATTTTTGACCTCTTCTAAACCCAAGAGTGCCTGAACGAGCAGACAAGGGTGAAAACAGGCTGCCCGTTTCTCTTTTCTCCCTCATTCTCTGACCCAGGTTCCATTTATATATCCTCACTAGTTAGAAAACCAACTCATACAAACAATTAAATCTTATCTGAGAAACTTGCTTGTTGGCTCTGCTGAAGAACAGCCTCCTGTAACCCATAAAGGAGTGTATGGGTCAAGACACATAAGAATTTTTCCACTGTGTAAGGAAGTAATTAATCAAAATTGTGATTTTACCCTTCTCGAAACTTCATACAGTTGGTGATTGCTCATCTGTCCGACGGCTCCTTCCAATGCTAAAATTGATGAGATTTTATTAAACTTTCTAACCCAGGGAAGTGGGACAGGGAATGTCAAGTTATTCTGGTATTTCACAACCTGTAAGTGGTTTAACTTTGCCCACCAGTACATTCATTCAACGGTTTACTTTAGGCACATTTCTTACTTTCTTGACATATTAACTTATCTTTTTTCTCCTTCTCTTTTCCTTAATTACTTTCATAACTAGGGAAGTAATGAGAACATGCAAAATATTCATAAGATCCCTCTACTCCAGTGAGATGGGCAGGCAGGGAAACAAATTTCACTACACAGGGATTTACCACAGAAAAGGGAAGGGATGGGGAAAGTCCTGAAGCATTTCTTTCCTGAGCCAGTAACAGCATAGGCAAGGCAGCCTGACAGTAACATGGCACTGTAGCAGCTATGAGGGCGTGCAGCCATTTATACTGTGGATAAAGGCACTGAAGTGCATTTCAAGATTTGGATCTATATATTGAAAAGTTTTCTGGCATTAGTAAGCCACTTTTATCTCCTAGAGGTATATGGAAAATGCCAGGATATAGTGCAAATGAGAGGCCTCTCCTAGGCACCTCCACTAAATGCTCTCCCTCCACTGTACATGCACTCTAGTTCAGGTCTGCTTTTACATGCTATCTGTAATGTACCAAAGCACAAATGGATTTGGAAATGGAAAATTTAATAAATGAAGAATATTCTAATGAAGGTGCAGATTGGCTAATACTTTCTATGTAAGGTAATTTCTTGTATAGATATTTCTCTTCTCTGAAGCTGGAAGTGCCTTTTCTTTTTCTTGGTGATACTTTTGGAAATATTAATTTCAGCAAGGAGTTCCTTGAGTGTTCTCAATAGTCAGAAGCCCTGTATCCCACAGGAAAGTGAAGAAAGCAGCCTGGTTTCCCCAGGGAACAGCAGATAACTACAGCTATGTCTCACTGGTGTCAAATAATGTATTTGGTGGTGCAGAAATCAGAGGAAAGCCAGGACAGAAGAAGAAAATTGCTAGGCAGGTTATCACAAATTTACCAAAGTATTGATAAATTATTTAGCTAAGCACTTAAGTCCCTTAAAGTGTCTGCTTCTGCTGCTTTGGTAGATTGCTTGAGAGGCACAATGAGCAGGCAGCAGTATCATAGAATCATAGAATATGCTAAGTCTCAAGGGACCAATCAGGATTGTCAAGCCCAACTCCTGGCCCTTTATAGGATTCCACTCCAAGAATTCCACACTGTGCCCGAGGGTGTTGTTCAAATGCTTCTTGGACTCAGACAGGCTTGGTGCTGTGACCACTTCCCTGGGGAGCCTGTTTCAGTACTCAACCACCTTTTGGGTGAAAACCCTTCTTCTAATACCCAACCTAAACCTCTTCTGATTCTGCTCCAGCCGTTCTCTTGAGTCATGAGAGTCAAGAGATTGGACCTGCCCCTCCACTGCCCCTCAAGAGGATATTGAAGATCTCAATGAGGTCTGACTTCAGTTTCTTCTTCTCCAGGCTGTCCTCAGCTACTCCTCATACGGCTTCCCCTCCAAACATGTCCCCATCCTCATGGCCTCCTTTGGACACTCTCTAATAGCTTAATGTCTTTTTTATACTGTGGTGCTCAAACCTGCTCCCAGGACATGAGGTGGGACCATACCAGTGCAGAGCAGAGCAGGACAATCCCTTGACGGTGCCTGCTGTGCCCCCCAGGACACAGCTAGCCCTCCTGGCTGCCAGGGCACGACTAATACAGATCCAACTGACCATCGAGTGGGGTCTCTAGGTCCTTTTCCACAGAGCTGCTCTGCAGCCTCTTGTTCCCCAGTCTATAGATACAGCCAGGGTTGCCTTGTCCCAGGCACAGAATCTGGCACTTGTCCTTGTTAAATTTCATATGGCTAATGATGGCCCATCTCTTCAATTTGTTGAGGTCTCTCTGTAAGGCCTTTCTGCCCTTGAGGGAATCGACAGCTCCTCCCAATTCAGTGACATCGTCACACTTAGTATCCTTTGAGTTCTGACCTCATTACTTTTGTCCTCATCGGAGTTCCTGTTCCACTGCTAGTGCTTGGGGTGCCCTCCAGGGATAACCTGGGACTACTTTTTGCCTTCTCGGGAAATGTCTTTCCAAGCAGCAGTGGGTATGCTTTGTGTGGTGGCTATTATTCCTTACCACCTTTCAATTAACAGCCAAGAAAGATACTGTGACAGCAAGGCCACCTATGCTGTGTGTCAGTCTCCAGCGAAGCAGAGGTAGATCTGTTAAAGGGACACAGAGTATTCCATGACAAAGCCACCAGTCAGTTTATGCCATGCAAGAATTCTCTATCAGGCACTAAAAGTGATTATTTCCGGGTGTTCTCTCATGTGTTTCTGACACCAGAATCTATATTTTCCCCATGGTGACTAGCTGTATGTCCTGGGTAACCCAAAATGTTTTGGTATTCCATACCTATCTGAAACCAAAATTGTTACTGTCTCATCAAGACCCCGCAGCGCAGCCAGAAACAGAACCACAGGGTGCCTGTCCTTTTCAAGTAAAGGTGGCCCAAGCAGAGCTCTCTTGCCTCTTGGCTCTTGCTCTTTTCCCCTTTGTTCTTGCAGGGCAAGATAGCTGAGGCAGTGCAAGTAGAGGCTATGCCTCGTTTTGTTTTTGTTTCTCTCTGGCCTTAGGAGGGAGTTGCTTCTGGGTGGCAACAGTAGCAACCTGGGAGGCTGCATTTCAAAACCAAAAAGTTTCAGAGTGACTCTTGCAACATCTGCCTGCAGGGCAAGGCTGGCACTGGTTGGGGCTGTGCCAGCGTTCTTTGTGTGCTTGAGAGTCCTTTTTCTCCCTAGCCCCCATTGGAACAGGGACCCGAGGGAGCAGCACAGCACCAGCACCAGTGGCTTGGAGGCTGCAGTGCTGATGCTGGTTGGATGCAGCCAGCCTAGAGCCTAGGGACAGACAGAGAGGCTGGCACTGCGGATTCCTCGAGTTCTTCAGTTCCCGCGTTCCAGATGCCAGAGAGTGCCGGCCACTTGTGTCGATGGGGCTGCTGCCGCTGGAGGGATGAGAAGGGGGAAGGCCGCTGCCATCCTGGTCTCCTCACATGCAGCCGTCTGGAGGGCGCCATCTTGTGGGAGGGGTCACTCCGCCCTTCGGAGTTTCTTTGTTCCCGGGAGTCCGAGAGAGCTCAGCGACTTTGTGACTAGTGAGTATTCCTCTTATTTCTTGCCTGTTGCTGTTTCTCTTTTAATAGGGTGTTATTTTTTCACCTATAGCTACTCCTGTTCCTTTCTCCTTATTGGTGGAAAAGGATTTGTTAAACCAACGGCGAGATAAATCATTTTAGGGTATCTGCCTCTTAAATTGTCTTAAACCAAAACACTGTGACACAGTGTGGATAGCCCGAGCACACTGGTTATTGCCAGTACTGCATTAACCAAAAACGAGACGCTTAAACGGAAGCAGAGTGAGTCCATTGAAACCGAATCCCCCTCATGCTTCATAGCTCTACTCCCATCTTGTCTCCCCCCGAAGGGAGAGTGTTCCCCCCTGATTATCACCATCTCCTTCTCCGCGCTAGGCTTATTCTGCATCTTACACCAGTCTCAGCCGCAACAAGCCTCACCTATTGGCCAACACTTTTCCCTCTACATGACAAATAATAGATATGAATGATTCACAGTAAGTCATTCCTCCTCAAATTCACTTAAATCCCTTCAGTGCGTTCATGTCTTTTAAATTGCGGCTAATAAAAGGGCATCTAAGTCTCAGTGATTAAAATTATTTACTTACCATACGTAACAACTGGAGCATTTCCACATATCTGGGGAGAGAGACAAACTTCTATTAACTGCCATCAAATGAATACTGAAGGGTGAACTGCATAGCTTCGATTTTAGAAGAGCAACAGGTAGGTTGTAAAAACAAACTCACTCTTTTTCTGAGGACATTAGCTCCTGGGCAATGAGGTAAGCTCTGGACTGGCCTTCTTTCTGTCAACAGAAGAAGTCAGAAGCAATTAAGAGATTTCTTATTCTACAAAGTAAAGCAGTGTTAGAGAACACTTTGAACTGACATATTTCTATAGTAAAAATAATGACCAGACTTTAGTTATTTGTTGTTCAGTGTCTGGCATCCTGGACTTTCCATGACAGGCCATTTCCCCAATTCAAATACTAGTAGTATAATACACTATAATAGCTGCTAATACAGGTGGCAAGTTTGAAAAATGTCTTGTTATTGAAGGAGGAGTGAAATTTTCTGTGGATTTTTACAGGTCCAAAATTTGTCAAAGAAGCAGAAAGTGCTTAACTTTGAATAGGCTAGCTTCACAGCTGTTGAGGCTATACCACTTGGAAAAGGGAGTTCTTTATCAAAGTCATCGTATTCCAAACTGTTCTGACTGCTGTCAGTGAGATTTGTGGAAACAAATGGGGCAAAGGGCTTTATTGTGTACTGAACAAAGTGTCTAAACTGAATGGCCATAAATATCTCCGGAATTAGTTCAGTACTTCACCAGACAACATTTGTTTGAAATCTCAGAGGCACCTATTTAACCAGTAGGCATCTCGGAAGACACAGATAACTGTGGAAGAAGCAAACTGTGTGGTTCTTAGGTGCAAGTGGCAAATAGTATTTTGCTCCTACTTCATGACTCATCCTTATGGTAGGAGATGGCCAAACCATAGAAATATGGACTGAAAGGAATGTACTGGGAAAAGTTTGACTTTTTCAGCAGTTATGAAGTAAAGAGCTGAAACAGTGGTTTAGTGGTTGCAAAGAAAAGCAGCCCTCAGTGACCTAAAGTGGACTCAGGGGAAATGAGTGCAAGTCTTTGTGCAATCAAGTGTTTGCGACGTTGCTTGTCAGACCAAGTATGCTGGTAAGAAGACTCAGTGAAACAGAAAGTCAAGGGTCCCTGCATGGCTGCCATGGCCTCCATCTGCTAAGCAAAGGCTTGGAGTGAGGCCCGGAGGGCAGCTTCTGAAGAGGGAACTGGGAGAGAGCTATACCACGGGACTAGGCACATGACTGGCTGCAGGGAGTAATGATTTCTAAAATGCAGGCAGCTTTGCAGTCTTATAATAATATTACACTTGGACTATGTTTCAGAAAGTGAATAGTCGAGGGACCTGCACCCACTCTATCGCCTGTTCCCAGAAATCTGTCTACAGACACTGTTGTGTATCTCAGAGTTCATTTCCTGGTTAAATAAACAGCAATTAAATAACACAAAACAGACAATGCATAGAGATACTCTCAGACTTGCTCTAGACAGGCCATGTGACACTGAGGTCCCTGAATTTTGGCTAAGACATATAGTGCCATAAAGATTGATGGCACTTTGGTGACAGTGCCAGTCACTCCCCTCTGAGCATAATGCCAGCTCTCAGTGTTGTGCTGACCCAGCTGTTTGTATGACCTTGATCAGAACCAGACTGGCCGTCTCCTTCAAAAACTGAACCAAACTGATCCGGCTTAAAAACATTGTGGGGCTGGGGGCAAAGCTGCCTCCACGGGGCTAGAATGGAGTTGTTTGGCCTAAGGGCAACACAACTAGGTCACATAACAATTTTCTAAACCAGAAGCATTAGTATTATGCAAGTCACTTCTCTGGAGTACTTTTTTGGAGTACCCTCTGCATTTCAAACCAGGGCAGGTAGTGAAAACACAGAAGCAGAAGCTCCATCACTGTGTGTGCCTCTGATTTGCACGCTAACATGGACAAATTGCATCTCCTCATGCATTTTACTGTGTGTGTGTTGTACTTCAGAGACAGCTCAGCGTAGGTGTATTGTAGCTTGATGGTACTCAGACGAGTGCTACTGTCACAATCAGAGGCTCACAGCAGTTTTATAAGCTTCAGTCTCTGAGTGACTTCTTAATGCCCCTTTTGTAATTATTATGCACTCTATAGCGGTTGACAGTAGTGCCAATGGTAAACTGAGGCATTGCAAGAACAATTTACTTTTTCAGGTTTGCTCTGTGAATCAGTGATAGAGAAGAAAAAGCAGTCCTCATCTGTCTTCCAGATCCCATCCTTGAAGAGCTAGATTGCAGCTGTCCTGGAGGAGCTGCGCAATTATAGAAATCGAGAGCTGTCCCTTGAAAGGCATCTGAATTACGTCCTTCCTCAAGGCACACAAATCTGTAATTCCCAACTCCAGCACATTTCAGTTTTGTGTGTGTTCATGAGTGCGTATTTTAATATGTTAAAGGTTTGCAAAACTGAATGATTACCAGAGTCTGCAAACCAAGCCCACCCAGTGGAAATGCATAAGGAGCAGCAAAGACATTCTTATGTACTGCTGCTGTTGAGCCAGTAGCTGCCCTGCTTGTTTTGAGACCTTTGAGACTCTGCTTATTGTTCCCTGTTTGTGTGCTATGCAGGTCTTCTCCATCTGTCTTTTTTTGACTCTGTAATTGTAAATTCTCAAGATTGCAACTAAATTTTTCCTGACATTCAAGTCAGGCCTTTCTTGCTGTTTATGTTTATGTCCATGTTCAGACTATGTTCTTTGCCTTTGCCATGTGCTGTATAGGTAAATTATTCCTAGCACAGTGGGGGAGTAAAGGACTGATGGTTCTGCCCTTTCTAAATGAGCACAAGACAAAAAGCAGAGAGAGCTGAGAATCCGGGTTCTTCTGCAAATTGCTTTTCCCTCTCCAAGTTTCAGGCAGTAACCATTTTTAGTTTTTTTTACCTTGTTGGTGAGATTGGCATCACCAAGGCTGCTCTCATCATCTTCTGAACTCTTTTGTTCCTCATCTGATGTGACAACTTCCATTGGTGTCACAGAGACTGGGCAAACCTTGTAGGGCTCAGTGTAGGCACTGCAGAAAAATAGAACAGACTGGCTCAATGGTGTTATTCCCAGACTTGCTGTTGCTCACACATATAGAATCCATGCAGAACTGCAGGCCTTGGAAAGCAAGATTTATCAAGTAGGGTGTTTTTTGTCTGCTAGGTTCAAAGGCAACCATTTAAGCAAGCAGAAAACTCTGAAAGGAGCAATGGGAAGTTAACAGAACTTGTTCAAGCTTCCCCAAAAGATCAATGTTCTGGCCCAGTTTGGAGTAAAGACTTCATGCCTAGTTGCAACTAGAACTGCTTTGTTCCTCCCTAGTCAACCCCTCAAAAAAGATACAGTAAAATCACACTAACATTTTAAAATGGAAGTTAGATATTGTGACAACAGGTTTTCTGGGAAAACATCAAAAGGATGAGAAAAGTATAATGGTAATACCAATGCCATCAGTTAAACTACAAGATACTCAGGTTCCAGAATCTTTGATTTGTTTCAAGGGAATATATAATTCAGCTCCAGAAACCCAGAGAAAGCAGTTCAGTAAGAGTACTGGACCTGGTGTGAAACACAGGCCAGTGCAATACAGGCCTGTGGCTTCACAGCGTTTTATTTTTTTAAAAAAAAAAAATTATTTTCAATTAAAATTGCCAGCGATCTCAAAACCTCAACAAAGCATGACTAAAGCTGATCTGTATATGCCTAGCTCCAAATTCCAGTTGCTGGCTCTTGTTAAACCTTTGCTGAACTGATGGCAGTCTTCCAGATTTTGTTACTGTGTACTCACAAGCTGTATTTAAGTTGCCCCTTCATTTTGACTTTTATATGAAATAGACAAAAATTTTGGTGTCTTACTATGTCATGCCACCCATGATTTAATATTTCTAAAATCTCTGAACTTCATCTAATTATCCATCAGCATTATTCAATTCACCAGCTACTTTAGCATCAGCTTTTGCTGCCATCCAGTTTTGATACTGTTCTTGGTACTGCAACACGTAACTCATTATTCCGGCACTGGAAAAAGATGTATACCAAGCCATATATATCAGTTGTGACACCCATCTATTCCTACCTGACTTTACTGAGCTTTCACATTCAAGGATCAGATTTGGTTTTTTGACCATGGTGTCATTCTGGGAGTTTATACACAGCTTATGCACCACAGTGGCCCCAAGCCTTTTACAGTTCCAGGGCAAGGTTCCAGTGTTCAGCCAACAGGGTTGAGTCTTTTGTCTTGAGAAACAAAATCTGACATCTCCATGTTTTCCAGTAGACATGTTGGCCAGCCAGGTCAGTCTGTAGTGTGGGCCTGGATTATCCAGTTTATATTATTTCTATACTTCTTCTCTGAAACATTAACTTCCTTTCACAGCTCTGCTTCATCTCTTTATTTTTCTTTAATCTTCCACTTCAAGATCCCAGACATGAACAAACCCAGGGCTTCAAAGCCAATACTAGAGTAACAGAAGGCTGGACAAAGACGGGCTAATATAAGTGAGAGGACAGTGTTGAGACTCCCAAGGTCACTGACCAGATTCTTATTTCCTTTCAGAATGGAAACTCCCTACATATCTGCATTTACTTCTAAGCTGCAAACAGGGCTACGTGTCTCCCATGCAAGTGTGACTGTCAGCCTTTCTGTTATGCCTCTAGCTTTTCCCTCATGTGTGCAGTCCAAGAGTTCTCACAGGCTGCCCAGTGCATTTGTTGAGCAGTGACACTGTTCCTCATCATTGTCTGCTCTGGCTTATTGGTAGTATCTGCAGTTTTTCAATGTGGGTGGCATCACCACACTTTTGAAAACCTGTCCACCTTCAGTAGCAAAGGGATATCAGCACAAGAGCAAGGCAAATACAGGAACAGCTCAGGAGACTTATTAATAATTTAGCTAGTCTCAGTCCTTACTCACACAGTCCTTCTGCAGTTT
>WAAG01013982.1:0-21795 GCA_013390105.1 Tichodroma muraria | reverse complement strand
CTCCCGACTTCAGCCACTTTTTTTGTCTTTCTTAAGTAGCCATAAGTATCCAGTAATTAGTTTCCTAGCAACTTACGGGGAAAAAATTCTATAAGCAAGAAACCCAACCCCAACACAGCAGAATTAAACAAGGCTGAAAAATGCTGGTTTTCATCAGATTTCCCAGTCTAGGTTTCAGTTTAGGGCTATTATTTTTAAGTATTCAGAAATATTAATTCAGCCATCATTTCATTATGGAAAGTGAAAAATGATGCTCACAGGATTACCATTTACTTGTAAGGGTACGCCCTGCTCACGGAATTTGACACCTTGGATCTTGCATACCTTTATGGAAATAACTTCCCAAGCTTCTTTAGATCCAGTACATCTCAAAAACCTGGTCTCCAGCAGAAGTTAAAAACACAATAACCTTCTTTTGGGGGGGGGGGAAAAAAGAAATTTACATTACTATCTAAACCTTTAGTTTTAAATCTACAAGTCAGACAGCAGAGCCACCCACCGTAAATGGGATTTGTGTGCTTTTACCAAGCCACTGGAATCTGGCACAACCTCATACACCTAAAACACTTTCTAGAACCACTATAATCAACGATCAAGAAGAGTAACAAGAGCCCATACCATTTTAAAATATCTATGCCTTTATTGTACTTTTTACTATAATCTTTATTTCCATAATCAAAGTAGTGTTTTTCAAATATTTCAATATAATATCAAGTAATTTTCTTAAGGACTGATTTAGAACTGCATGCGCTGAAGAGATTTATACTTCAATTCCCATGCACTTATCTAAATTGAATTTAATCTGACATCTTATTACCAAGTTCTATTACATTCTTCTAGAGCTCTTAGTAGTCTTTTCTAAAACTGCCTAAATTATACAAATTTATGGCATTACCATGTATTGCCACCCTGTTTTTCACCCTTACTCTAGGTAGATAATATAAAAATACATCATTCGGTGTGCAAAGCTTCAAATAACCCCAATATTTGACTTCTTTCTAGTCCTTCCCAGTCACAGGACTTGTTATTTATAAGTTCCCTACCAATTCACGAACAAGCATGACTGCCCCAACTTTCCCCTTGCCTTAGTTGCTCCAATTTTCCTTAACAACTTTGAATGAGTTACTAATGCTTTCAAAGTGCCATCTCCTAAATCCTGCTGGTTTCTTTCCAATAAAAATTAGAAAAAACAGCTACATACAATTTTCAAAAAATGTTGGACTATGATAATCCTGGTGGGTCCCTTCCAACTCAGGATATTCTATGATTCTATGAAATATTTTTCATGGGTAGAACATGCTTCTGACCACAAGAACTGCTACTTGAAGTACCCCAGAGCTGAGGCCCTGGAAAGTTTTAAGATCAGGACTCTAGACATGAGAACCTATACTACAGCTAAATTTACTTCAATTTATCACCCTAGAATACTTTTTGTACTATTACATTATATTCCTGAATAACTCAAATGCATTAACTGTCATTTTCTAATATTATAAAAAGAAATGTTATATCTGGACTTCATACTATTCAAAGTTTAGGGTTCCTCAAAGTCAGTGGCAGCTGTGACATTTGGCACATTCAGAGATGACTGGCAAACAAGGGCTGAAATTGCACTTATTTGCCTTCTCTACTCTTCTCTCTTCAAAATACTCAAAGTCATTGGCAACACTGGGGTTTATTATAAAGAAGACAGGTGTCTGTGGAGAAATGTTCCCCTTGGAGATCTTAAAAGTTCATATTAAAGAAAACAACAATGAACATTATTTGAATATAAATTGGAAAATATATTTCAGTTCTGTTAAGTTAATCAGACTTAAATCTCCATGGGAAACTTGCGACACTGTTCTCAATTTAAACACTTCCCAACAATTTACAGCTTCATTTTGCCAACTTTTCCCCAAACCACACTCTCCTGAATTTACACAACCTAGAATGCTATTCAACAACAGCTGAACAAAGCCTGTGAAGAAGAGGTTTAATATGGTGATGAGAAATAGTGCAGGAAAAAGCAGCAGCAGCTTCTGAAAAAAGTCCTCCTTTTTATTCAGATGAAAGATACCTTAGCAATGCATCTCTACTTTCTACACTTTAGATCAACATTGGCAGATCAATTTTCTTTTTACGTTTGCACATCTATCACCAGAAACGTTAATTAGCTTTTGGATTCTCTGGCCCCTTATTAGCATCGAAGTGAGAAAAATACCAGGGAGGGGGACAGACAGAATGACACAAAAGCTACTTGAAAGATGAACCAAACTTCATAGCTTCTTGTGCTTGATGCAGAACTGCTAAATTGAGTTGGGCTGTAAAACTGCTATTAACACAGATCCAGTCCTAAAACCTCTGCTACATGGAGACCAGGTAAAGTGGAAGCCTGAATCAACAATAGCAGAGCTTAATCTATTTTTCATTTTGCACTTTGAGCCAAAGCATAAGAATGTGAGATCTTGGAGTAAGTGCCCAGGCATTGATGGCTATGGATTGGTGAGCTCCCAGCAAACAATACACAGAAACAGAGCTTCTTTTTGGAAAGAATTCATACACTGAATTTTCTTACCAGGACCCAAAGGAAAGTTGATTCCAAAGGATGAGATTCGCATTTAGATACATTTTTAGTTCCTGGAATTAGGCAGCACTAAATTGAACTCTTGGTGCTGAAAGGATGCACCTGCACCATCCAAACACACACATCACTCTGCTGGAACAATTCTTCCTCCTCCTCCTCTTCCTGTTCCTCTCCTACACTGTCAGTGTTCAATTTCCAGTACAATACACAGACATTTATGTAACTGCTGTATCAAGGGAAAGGGATATAGCAGGAATCACGAAGATGGATGATTATTAGGATCTGGCCCTTGAAGTGGATTGGACTTTGTGTTCAGAGGTGGCTGATTTTAATACAACCAGAATATAAAACCTCACATTTACATGGTTTGCNAACTGTATCTAAAGAAAACGTTTGATGTAAATAAGATAAAATGTTGCAAAATATTACAGATTTTTTTTTTTATTTTAAATATAAGAAACTCATACATTTTGTTTCACTATGAGTGAAATCTAAGCAACTTTAGGACTAAAACATTTATTTTTTTTTCTCCAAAAAAGTAAATAATCCTTCTTGCTCAATGTCAGTGGATTAGGCTTTCTAACATACAAAGCCAAGAAAAAAGGCAACCAGAAAAAGAACTGTTCCAGCTCTCAGGAGCTTACACACAGCTGGAAGCTAATTGATGGCTTTTTGAGCAGGACACTGGGAATTTCATGTGCATCCACTTGTTGCTGAGTGCTCCACGGAGCTGCTCTGGAACTGCATTTTCACACCAGTTCTTTCAGTCAAAGGCTGAACTCCATCACCTGCTCCACCACTGGTTGCATTTGCTTATTATTCTCCCTTTCTTTGCAATACCTGCACATAAGATGAACTACCTTGCCATCCCCAAGAGCAACTCCTCTTACAAGTCAGTCAAAAAATTGAGTTTCTGTCTCATCTTAAAAACTTTGTGATAGCAAAGTATCTATCTATAACTGCAACCACCCCAAAGTAATGACTCTACTGCTCTGACCTCTGTTGATTACTTTTAATTTACATACAGGTTAGTCCTTTTTCACCTTCTGGTCTTGTTGAAGAATATAACAACAAAGCAACCCTGACAAAATTGGAATCAACTGATAATTAATATTCCATTTAATGGGGATGAAAGCCATGGCACTCTAAGAGGATACTGCACTTACTACCTTAAGCTATATATAACTACATCAAATGGAATATTTAAGCATTTTAAGTTGAGCATTTTATGCGTTAGTAATTCACTTAATTATTTTCTCCAGAGAACAAGCAGTATAATACCATGCTGATGCATGGGGAGTTATATGAATAAATCTTCAGGCATGAGGATAGGATCAGATACCCCAGAGCCTCACTTAAATCAATAAAAGCAGGAGGAAGCAGTGGGAAGAATGCTGCTTCTGGCTTATTTCACAGTGCTGTCTGTACAGCAGGTACACCAAACATACTGAAGACCTCACTGCTTTCACTTAATGAAAATCTAACTCACACTTTCACACTTACATAAAAGTAAAAAGCTACCTACATTACATCCTCATTTAAGATGTGTCCGCTAGACCTCTTGCTTCATGATAATCATGTTCTAATGAATTTGAGCTGTTTAGGTCACAGTATATTTCTACACGGTCACGGCAGTCTCAGAATACAGGTGAGAATGAATCAGTAGAAGGACTGAGGGCATAAACAAGAAACTTCACTAACAATTCCCTGCAGATAAATAAAAGAATGTGTCACTATTCTCCAACACATAACTTCACTAACTCAACAAAACCAGCCTCTAAAATATTTTCTGCACTGTAGTCTATTTTTATAGCTCTGAATATGATATTGGAAATATTACATCAGTAATCAATGACTGCAGAGAGAAACTGAGATGGGAAAGAGTCATAAAATGAGCAAGAAAGGCAAGGAGAAAGGGAACTTTATGCTAGTGATCTGAAAATGGGAAACAGGACTTCTGTTATGTGTTTTATTTTATACAGTATTTTCTTTTTATTGTATTGGCAAATGGTACCCATAGGTGGGGCAGGAAAAATTAAAAATTAAAGGAATAGGAGACTGGCACAAAATTGGCAATGAGGAAGGTCTGAATTTGATTTGTACCTGATCCCAGCTGTAGCTGCTGCTACAGGTGGGTGGCAGCCAGGGAGTTCCACCTTCAGGCCTCAAACTCCACCACAGCTGTGGTGAAATCCAGATCACACTGTCAGAGCAGCACGAACATCAAACAGAATTCAAGCTGCAGCACTGCCCTAATTCATATGCTGCTACCCACTTTCTTGGTGGACTGTTGACAGCTGAGACTAACTCAGAAGCAAAAACCAATTTCCAACTCTTGTTTTGCTCAGAAATTTCAACTGATTTGGCACTGGAGACAAGTTGAAATCAGGCTGCTGTGGTGGTTGTCTGTTACCAAGGGATTCCTACCTAGCTGCTCCCTGCCTTTTCAACTACTTTGTGCTGTTGAGAAAGGCTTGTGACTTTGGCCCACATTGTCTAGAAATTAAGAACTAAGAAAATATAACACACTTTTACATTAACTCATTAATATTACCCAAACAGCACAAACTGTTAGCTGCACTTAGCAAGATGAATATTTCTGAATATTTTGGGAAAAGCATCCAGCTGCTAGCTGGTGAATCACCATAACAAAATGCTCATTCCTCTAAAGAGTTATCCATCAATGTAAGTAATGCACGGGTTTAAATTCCCAGTTACGCAGCCCACTTGACTTGGTCACTTTGATGCCATTCCTGACTTGGTGTTTCTTAATTGCCATAGTCCTCTTGAAGTCATGGAAAGCTTCCCACAATAAAAGAAAATCAAAAGAAATTTATTGCCTTTCTGCCCTCCCCCCCCTCCCTCCCCTTGCCTGAAGTTATTGCAGTAACTGATTTAATTTTTGCGGCTCATGAAGGTGTTCAAGACCTCTTTGTCCATTTGCTGCAACTCGGCCTATCTTTCACCTTTCTGTTTCCCATGAGTGCAGATTTTGGTCCTTGACAGTCAAGGATGTTTTTACCCTTTTTATAGGCATTATTCCACAATGAATACAGAGTCACTCATAATAGACCCGAGATTTCAGCCTTCCCCTCAGCAGTGGTGGTAATGCTGTTATTGTGACACTGTCACAGCTCTTATCTCACCTGTATAATTTGCAAATCCTTTTTTGCCTGTAGTGCCACTCATGGGTATAAACAGAACTAAACTGTTTATGCTGCCCACAGCTCTCACAAGCTGCTCAAAGACCACAGGCTTATATAAAAAAAAGTTTGGGAAAAGGTTGTAGACATTCTCCCATCGTGCTGAAGTACTACTTGTATTGATATTTCATCAGCAGTATTAATTCTACACACCGTCTCAGCCCTTAGTAATTTCCAGAAAAATCAGCATAACAGGCTGATACTTGAAGTGTTATTTGAAGAGTTAGCCATGGAATTAAGAATTAAAATGCACTAGAGTGACGGGACTTCTTAAAGAAACACCTATCCCCAGCTCCTCACAGTGGGATTTCGAAGGATTCAGAAATTGTAGGGGAGAGAAGAACCATCTGTTCTGTCAGCTGGGGGAGGAAGAGGACTTAGGATACTGATCTAGAATAAACTCACAGTACAATATTACATCTTTTCTAGATATTCCAAAAAAGGAGACAATCATAATTGTCTTTTTCTTTAGTTCATTACTATGTATGGAAATACTTTTAGTTCAGCCTTGTGTCTTGGTCTGTAAACACTAGATACAGAAACACCCAGAAGCAGAACCAGGTAATTCTATTGACTTTCCACATTTAAAAAAATAAAACCAGTGTCAGACCCCTGATCTTCTGAAAATTTCAAAGCTAAACTGATATCTGAATTTTGCAGCTTAGACCCTCCTCTCTATTGTAAAGAGGGAAATTGAGAGGGTTTTTTTCATTACTGATCTTTTGATTTACTTTTAGTTGCTAAGTAGTGTTACAAGAGTAACAAATGTGGGTAGAGATATGAAACTTTATGTAAGGTTTAGCTGCAAGTACATGTACTCCATAATACTAATGAAAAACATCTACACAGCACAACCAACTGACTGATGAAGAGCAGGTAATAAAAATGTGGCATGTACAAAAACAAGCTCCCGGTATTCAGGAGTCAAAGAAGAAGGCAGTATTATCAAATATGTTTCACAAATCCTATCAGTGTAACAGTTTTCAGAGTAACTGTTTTCTCTCTTAGAAGTTCACACTACTTGAAGTTTAACAAAAAATCGAGAGCATAAAAAAGAAAGCTGGGCTTCTCTAAATTAAATCAAAAGCTCCCATCAATTCTAGTTCAAACAACATTTTGTCCTAAATTTAAGACAAAGACATGAATCTTATGGCCAAAAGAAAGTCCATTATATCCCTTTTCTCCTAGTTTGGACCAACAGTATACAGGCTTTCTCTATGAATAACAGATTCAAAATTTAACATATTTCAAACACATTTAGAAACCCTGAAATTAATTAAATTCTTGATATCTAATTCAGTGAATTCTAGGGTGGACCAGCAGTAATATGCAGCATAGAAGCAACCTGATTTATCTCCTGCATCCAGAAACTGGATTCTCTGGTTCCAGAACGGTTAGTTTCAAAATATCCCCAGGAACAGCTGAAACTACAGCACTTACGTGAAAAGGACGAAAGAAACAGTAAAATGCTTTTTCCTCAGAAGCCAAACAATTGAGCAGCAGTACTGTCTGTATTGAATCACAACCCAAACAATTCTTACCTAGTAAATTATCGGTAATGCTAATAATTCACTGGCTCGGTAACATGGAAGGATTGTGCTCTAGAACCCATGAAAAGTCAGTGCCCACGGCACTGTTATCAGAACGCAAGTGCCGCCTTCTCCTCACATGTCAGGTACGGATGACAAAAAAGCTCCTTAGGTCACTCCTGCATCCCAGTGCTCTCCATCACCTACATAACACCTGCCACCTCTCACGCGGGATCCCCTTTGCTGCCAGCTTACCTTCCAAAAAGAAAGTGGAGCTGTACCCCGAGAAAAGTTCATTGCCAGGACCCACCTTAAAGGCCAGACATGCCTATCCACCCAGAACGCAGCAGCCTCCGCTCACGCCACCGCTGTAGCCCTGCCGAGCCCGACCCGCCCTCTGCTCCCACCCCTCCCGCCCGGCCCAGGGCACGCACCGCTACCTGCGCCCCCATTCCGAGCAAACGCTACTCAGGCAAGCTACAGCACAGCCCTCCGCTTACTTCAGACACTTTGAGCCGAAAACCACGAAATGAAGTAATGGTTAAGGGTTGACAGCCCCGTGGGTGGCGCCCAGCAGTGACCCAAAGCAAGGGCTGGCCAGCGTGGGGGCAGCAGGAAAGCCCCAGAGCAAACCCGCCCAGAACCGGTGGGTTTGAGCCATCCCACACCTCCGCCCTGAGGCTAGGGACCGCTGCTTGTGATACAGCCCATGTACCTGATTTTCAAATGAGAAAGCTGAGCAGAAATGAGGAATGGCAAGCCAAACTTTCAGGAAATCCACAGGAACTGAACTGACTTCAATGAAGCCAGTTAATCGGGAGCTGAGAACCACTCGTAATCACTCTAATTTCCCTAAGCATGCTATTTTCCCAATCTCAGTGGTACCGGAAGTGAGGCAATTTTACCCTAGAGCTATCACCTTTCAGACAACTTGTGATTAATCAATCATCCTTTACATCCAAACCTCCAAGACTGCCTTTTGCCAATCTAATCTCATCATCAATCTTCCCATCTTCGCGGAACAGTCACAGCATCCAACCGCCTCCTTCCTCAGGCGTTTTTGCACGCCAGGGGCGAGACCCCAAGCGGGGACAGCGACAGCCAGCAGCTGCTTTGGGTCTGCCGCAGAGACACCCTCAGAACACACCACAGGCTGCCCGGGCAGCATTATAAATATCCACCACAGGCTGCTCCCAAGATCTGCGCTGCTCAGCATCAACCACCACTGCCCCTGCACTTTCTGGAAAGCATTGCTAGTATTGTCACTGGCCAGTGGGTGTCTGGAAACAGGGAGTGGGCGGGCACAGCAGTGCTCGATTCCTGGAACAGCAACTGAACTTAAGAGGAGAAGCAGGCTCATAACACGTCCATACCAAGAAACTTCAGTATGGCTCAATCCAAGAATAGCCATGTGTTTGGAATCTTATTTTTGTTACCAACAAATAGAAATGGATTGCTTTTTTGGTATTGGTACAACTTCTAAAAATGTTCACAGTTAAATGGCAATATGGGAAGAAGGTAATTGTCTTTTTTAACAGTTTGTTATTACAATCCTGACCATCTTTCTAGTAATTCTCCAGGACAGAGTAAGGCTGCATAAAAGAGAGGGGTTAATGAGCTACAAGTTTCTTTGCAATATAGAAATGCAGTTCTAGGAGTTTTGCCAATTTTAAGTACCATCAAATTACCATTATTATGTACTTGGTTTATCTTCTCCTTGCTGTGAAAAGGAAGAGGTA
Organism: Tichodroma muraria; assembly: GCA_013390105.1. Lineage (NCBI taxonomy): Eukaryota > Metazoa > Chordata > Aves > Passeriformes > Sittidae > Tichodroma > Tichodroma muraria. The sequence continues at coordinate 12,758 of WAAG01013982.1, read as the reverse complement.
AAAATAGCACTAAAATTCTCTGAAAATCCTCACAGCAGCACTACATTACACCTTTTGCGTACATATTGCATTTTGTGCATATTTTGTGCACATTTTGTTCCCAGCCCAGCAACTGCATCACAATTGAGGTCTTTATGTCCTACCCCATAACAAACACTGATAATTCCTACTCTGGTTCTAATACAGAATCTCTTGACATTACTAAGACCAGCAATGAGCAGGTCTCTGTTTAGCTGCACAACTCTACACTCAGCCCCAGGCAAAAACCAGTTTATCCATTTGGGACAGTGCACACCTGTTAGTTAATCCCCAGCTGGCAAATTACAAAAGGGAGAATAACAAATACATGAGTATTTAAAACAATGTGTTTTCAGCATGACTCACCTCATAAACCCCTGGAACCTAATGGATTAGAAGGTTATACCAGGAGTTTCACCAGGATGTTGGCTTGCTACTAGGGCTGGCTTCCAAAATAAAGTTACAGATCCCAAGGCATATTTAGATTTCAATAACATGAACATACTAACTGCACTTACACTCTTGAGAAAAAATTCCAAGGCTGTGTCTGAGAAATATAAAGGCTGTTTCATTCGCTTACCACTAATATCTATCTTGTTTCATTACAAAGCACTTGAAGAAAGACTTGTGCATACAGATAATATGTATTTCTTTCCCTCCATCGTGCTTAGCTCGCTTGCCATCTAGTGGGCACAGCACGTGAATTAAAGCACAGCTACTCTCGGTAAGAAATGAGCAGTCACAAAGTGTATGGGTATAACAGCTTTGAATTAAATATTTCAACTAGCAGCAGAAAATTATTAGCATAGCTATCAGGACTGCCTATTAGATTCCCTTGAATGCTAAATTTTGTCGAAGTCCTAGGCAACCTCATTAAAGAAACTTTTTTAAAAACACTTTCTTTCATACCATACATTCTTTGTAGTCTCAAATAAATAAACCACAGTGATTAAATCAGATTACAGTTCATCTTTTAAGACTGCCAAGATAATTTACAACACAAGACTGTTGAGACACAAAACACCAGCATCCAAAGCCTTCATCTTCAGGACAAAAACATCATCGAATTTTTAGTCTGGCGAAAGAAGAGTTAATAAAAAGCATCTTGCACTTCCTTGATTCAACCCCCCAAAGTACAGTCAATTAATTACATGTTTAAATTAAGCATTTGATTAAGTGTCTTCCTTGACCAGAGAGCTCAGTATCTTATTGACCTGTGAGGCTGAGATACAGCTCATTTGCTTTGAAACCAGCCCACAACAATGAACAGCAGGGAACAAAATGATTTTGTGCTTGCTTGCATCAATTTAAAAATTGAGTAAATCTGTTAAATGACCCAAAGCTGAATCACACTGAAAGGGTCAGTAACCCTTCAAAGTTTTGTATAATTCTTTAAAACAACACTTTGTCTAAGTTTCAGTGTGCTTTTCATTGTCAATTTTAAGTGGGTTAAAAATACTTGAAAAATTCCTTACAAGAGTCAACAGAGGGCAAAAAATATCTATCAATCAGAAAAGACAGCTTGTAGAGTCGCTCGAATTTCCTTTCACAAAATTATATTCTGACTCTGAATGTAGTTCGAAATCATCAAATAACATGCTGTGTACATTTTTTCTCCTTAATCAAGTTAAACATCTGCTAATGACCAAAGGGAATGAAATAGCCACAGCTGGCTAGATCATGCACATGTGATTACTGCTTAGCCACAATTTATGTAACTAGTTACAGTCACACTGAACTACTTAAAACACATGTTAAAGATGTAATGATGAGCTGATATTAATGGGTCTTTACAGCATGCTTAAATCCTTCCCAAAGAACATTTGAATTTGTCTCTGACATGCAAACAGAACACGTGCAGAAAATGATTGCACATCAAAATATTACTGCTTTTAAAGAAACACATTTACTCAAGGGAATATTTCTGAGTGTGCATGTTTTCAAAAGATGTATCAACAATACTCTTTTCTCATTACAATCTCAGTTATATGGGGCTGGCAAAGCACGGGGAAATTTTTATTGTGGCTATTCACGTTCCAAAGCTTAAACCCTACAAGGGAGAACTGGCCTTCTGGAGGGAATAAATATAAGCACTTATTTTGAGTGAGTCCCTCGACAGCAGTTTTGCTAAATCCATGTGATTCTGCCTTTGGCCAGCATGGAATGAGCTGCTGGACTGGGACCCAGAGAGTCATTTCCCAGCAATACCTGCAGAAAGCCAGGTTCAGATGCCTGCAGCCTCAGCCCCAGGCCAGCCCATGCCTGGCTGCTCCTGGTCAGTACCTGCCAGGGGCAGGAGCACCTCAACCACTGCAAGGGTGAGACCAGCACACGCTGAAATCCAAGCCATCCCTTATAAACAGCCACTATCAAGGGGAACTGTTGGAATTATGCATAATTACAGTCCTTCAAACATTTCAGTTTAATTGAATGATTACTCTGCAGGGAAGTGTAAAGTGAGGCAGAATGGCAGGTAATGAGGAAGGAGTTTTGTTTTCTCAATAGGCAGCATTACAGTCAGAGCTCTCCTTACAAGCCAGAGGATGCCTGTTGAGCAGGGCAGCTCAGCTGGAAGGGTGACAGGGGGTAGACCCTATGACAAAAGGTTAAACTGTGGAGGATTTTCTTTACTTGTCAAGTTACAGGCTCTTTCAAATAAAACTCGGTTCTGATCCTTAACTTTTCCTTCAAAATTCAACTGGATGAAGCTCTGAGCAAACTAATGCTGAATGTAGTCCTACTCTGATGGGGACTGGACCAGCTAAGCTACTAACCTGGCAAGTTGCCTGAACTATTCTTGAGGTGCAGTTATTGCTTGAGACAAAGTACATAGAACAGATGTAGTTATATCACAGGATGGGTTCACCACCAAAGAAAGAATATTTCCTTCTCTGTCTCTTCTTGCCAACAAATCAATCTCTGTTAAAAGTAAGCATAAAAAAAGTAATCAGATTAATTTTAATTCAAATCAGTTCCGAGAGCAGATATGATTGGTGATCAGAACTAGACTCCTGCTCTGAACTCCTCTCCAGAGCAACATTAGCAAGTGTTCTTCAGAGTCCATAAGAAACAACACCAAAACATAAAACGTGAGAACCCAAGCACCCAAACTTCAGTGTAATTGATGAATGTGATAAACCAGAAATGTCTACATAAAACAATACACCTCACAATAGTGTGTTTATTACAAAAGCCTACAGGAGTACATAGGCAATGGAGCATGAGGAGGTATTCATTAAGTTTCAGCTTCTCAAGCTATTAAGCATTCTGTCCTGATCACACCAAACACTTTGGTGTGTTACTAGAGGACTACTGCACTCATGTTTAAATGTAAGAGCATCCTTAAGCAACTTGCAAAAATGAAACCTCATTGAATCATTCCAAATTCCTGTTGTTTGCACACATCAGGATTGACTCCAGCTAAGTCAGCGATGTAACACTAATCTTAATACAATGTAAGATAAAAATCCCCTATTAAGAGAACAAAGCCTTTGCATTTATATTACAAGCTCAAGCAGAATTTTTTTCCTAGTGAATTTGAAAATTTATGATTTATAGCAAAGGCCTGGATAATCAAAGTTTCAAGTTTTGCAGTCACAGAGTATAATTAAATATCTGAACCATTTATGGTTATTTTTATTTTAATCTGGAGGTAGATGAAATAATAGATGTAATCATTATCCCAAATTAAGGATCCTGCCCTGCTAGCTTCATTTCCCACTTAGGTATTCCTTGAAGACTGTTTTTTCTAAGTTTCTTTTTCTTTTCTCCATAGCTTTAGAATTGGTGTAATACCGTATTATTTACTTCCATCTTTATTTTCCTTTTTTTTAAATAACCAACAGCACTAAAAATACAAAAAAAAAATATTACCTAAAACTCTAAAAAATGTATGCACAGAAAGACTACAGAAACAAATATCAAAGGTCATACACAGAAGTAGGAAATTTAGTAGAACTTTAAAATATTTATGCCTGCTTACAAGGTAAAAAGAAAGACCTTTACAAATGTATATTTTGAAATGCTGAGCATTCCCACAACGTGTTAAGTGTCAGTAAGTGTGTAACAACTCAAACTCTTCTGCCTACATAAATTACCCATATTGTTTCTGTCTGATATGCATACTCCATTTGCACTCACATTGTAATTTACTATGATTGAATTTAGCAGGCCAATTGGAAACAAACACCCTGAATCCTGAGCGAGCTCCAAAGTGTTGGGAGGAAAGAGAAATGCTATGCCCCTAGCAGGAATAAAACGCTTCATACACTACACTATACACTGTAGCTATACACTACACTCCCAGCTCCTTTAGCAGGAATCAGGGAAGGAAAAGTCCTTTTCTGCATCTTCCTTTGGGTACCTGGTCCCTCAAATTTGAACATCAGCCTCTTAGGGAGTAACATCCTTTTCAGGCACTGGCATATGGTAACACAAAAGTTGGTAGCACCCAGCCTGTTTTCAGAGTTGCAACAAACTCTGCAGACAAAAGACTCGGGAATAAACAGTGTGACTTGTGACTCTTCCTGCCATGCTCAGGCAAGCAGCTACGTTGTAGACTTGGGCCCAAAACGATCCATTACGGCCATAGGATAACAGTATAAATTAAACTGAAAAGCAATTAACACCATACATACCAGAAGTCTGTAAAGACTTCACCTGGAAGTGTGAAGCCTCCTAAAACCCCCTTTGTGCCCTGCATTTTAGCTGCATTCAAGGTAACACCTTAAGTGCCCACTTTTTCCCCAGACAGTAAATTGTAATTGTAATTCTAAAGGCACCTCCATGTGCTCAGAAACATTTTTGCAGCTCTCAAAACCCTGTAACAACTTCCTCCCTCACCAGAGTCCAATACCTAGGATTCTGGTCCAAGTCCAGTTTTTTTATTGCCGCGATAAAGTGAGGGAAACAGAGGGAAAGGCAGCGACCAAGAGAAGGACAGCCAACGTGTGAGGAGGGCGATTACACCTCACACTCGATGCTCAGCACCATAACCTAGTTTTAAATACCCAGGGTTATGAAATTCCCACAAAGCCCTTCAAGATAGTGCCAGTATTACTTTATCAGAAAGATATTCCAATTGGCATACTTTAATCTCACAATCTCTGGACAATTTATGGTCCACAAAAATTTACAGCTTCCCACAGCCTTCCTCACCACCCCTCTCCATGAAAGACTTGTCAGTTCACAGAGGAAAGCTGACTTGGGGGCAGTGTTTTATTGGGTGCGTATTTAAAACGAATAGAAAACTTCAGCGTGTAGCAGGAAGCTCGGGCAGTACACTAGTCCAGGATTCGGGAGAAAAACATTTGTGTCCATTACTGAGGGTGTCTCAGGAATGGGGGTCTCCCCCCTCTGCTCTCCCTCATGCGGGGTTGCTGTGGAAAGGAAGCGGGGGACCACCCCGCACCGCACTACCATCGCCAGGGCTACGCTAATTCATTCTGACTAATTAATTCCTACAGAACCCTCACTTAATTGCTAGGAGGAAATGTTTACCTCCAACTTCGCGAGGCGCTCAGAATAGAGCCGCCCCCTGAGAGGCTTCCACACGGCGCGGGCTGGACTTTGGCAGCGAGACACGGGCTCCCGGCGAGGGAAGCGGGGANCAGCCCGGCCCGGCCCTCCCCGCTCGCCGAGCCAGTCCTGCCGCGTCGGGAGCGCCGGCGCGCAGGGCCCGCCCCGGCGGCGCTGCCCGGCTGGTTCCGCAAGTTTGTGACAGTTCGCTCTCGGCGAGCCGAGGCTGCCGCGGCGCTGCGCTGCGCTGGGGCCGGGCGCTCCGCAGGACCGAGGTCTCCCCGCCGGCACCATGTCCCGGGACCCCGAGGAGGTGAACAAGCTGACGGAGAACACGTACAAAGTGAGTGCGGAACGGGGAGGGGCTGCCCGCGGCCACCTTTGCCCCGGCACCGGGAGGCGCGGGGCAGCCGCGGCTCCTCACGCGGAAACGCAGCAAACTTTTATCTTTTCTTTTCCTCTTTACTTTTTATCGCTTTGCTTTTTTTTCTTCTTTTCTTGGTTTTTTTTTTTTTTTCTTTTCTTCTCCTTTTTCCCCGCTCCCCGGGAGGGGTCCCGCCCGCCGCGGTGTGTCCGGCCGCTCCCCCTCCCCGCGGCCGGGGCTCCGCCGCAGCCCCCGGGCGGGCACGGCCGCGGCACCCCCGGACAAGGCGGCTTCCTGACCGGTTTCTGCCTCTCCAGCAGGCTCGGTTCAACAGTCAGCCCTAATTCCCTCGGTGTGTTTCGGTGATAAGGTGGTTTGGAGATCCTGGTGGTTGTGGTCCTCTGCTTGAACCGTTTCTTCATACGGGCCAGAGCCTAAAAATGGCTTAACGCTGAATTAAGTTGCTTGCCAGCGTCCCGAGCTGATAATCAGATTTATGATGGTGCACCCTAGTACTGCCTCAAAGTACCGTCTGCTGTGGGTAGTTCAATTCATGTTGGGAGGCTTTTAAACTTTACAAAATACCTCGTTATTTGCAGAATTAAAAATATTTTGTTCATGGATACCAGACACTTGCTCTGAACTCTTTCTCCCTATAAGCACACTCGTTCCAAAACAGTTCTAACTAGGAAAAATTCCCTTTTTTCATACTTTTGGTTGGGTAGTGAATCACACTTCTGGTTGGGTAGTGAAGTAATCCATAGCTGTATCTGTAATCCTCATTCTGTACAGTGTGTTGTACCAGAGAAAGCAGTCAAATTTGCATGATTGAATGCATGTGCAAATTTAACTCGCAGCTGCACTGCACTTGCAGCTTTGAGCCCTAAGGAAAGCTTTCTGATGGATTGTTCTATTTCACTATTTACTAAATTTTTCTGGTTTATTATCAAATGTTTTCGTATTTCTGAAGATGTTGTCATCAGCATTTAAAGGTTTCCGAAAACATTTACTGGGAATAAATTTTGCTGTTACTTTTGTTGTTCTTCGACGCACGTTTAAGCCAACTTTACCCCTCCCTTTAAGTAGTCCAGTTATATTGGGGTCATGTTGTATTTGCTGTTTACTTTCTTTGGACTTATCTATCAAATTCATGCAAAACTACTGAAAAAAATGAGATTATCTGGTAATAAATTTTGTCCTCTAGAACCAGGGCAAATAAAGAGTCTGGTGCTTTTTGGTATCAGTTACGTTTGTGGCAAGGCCATAAGCAAACATAAATTCCCCTCTCAGAAGAGCACCCTGTAAATACAGGCTCACAGAAGAGAAACTTGGGAAGTTGACTGTTCAGGGCTGTGCCAACAAAGGAATGCTCTACTCTGTCTATTGACTCCCAGAATGCAGCCAAAACAGTTTTACAGAGGAGAGGGGAGAAGATCTCCTGTGTGTTTTAATGGATATAGTTTAAATAGGCTTTAAAGGAATGAGAGAGCTCTAAATAGCAAAACCTTCCCTGTTATTCAGTTCTTATTTCCTAGGAAAGTTTACGTTTGTTTTGATTTCTCAACTAATTCAAAGGGATCTTTAAGATTGAAATAACCAGGAAAACCACAAAGGAATACAAAGTTAATGTTGACAGTGTGATGAAATGTCTCCTCTGTAGGTATTTTGAGAAGTCTGGCATGTTGCATCACATAGCTCGTACTCACAGGCCTGGAAACCCTCCTGCCCTGCCCTCATTAAAAATTGAAACTTTATCCAGATGAGGTATAAAGGCTGCTTCAGATAGAGAATGGATTCGGGGTCCACTTTAAAGCAGTTATTTCTATATCAAAGTTGAAATCTTGAAAACAGAGCTGTGTATTCAGCACTGGCTGGGACCGTAATCACAGCTCCCCCATCTAAAACAAATGAACACCTCTTTGTGCCGTGCTCCAGTCTGTGTGGAGAGTGTGCTCTCCCTCGTTCAGCAGTGCTCCTGGCACTTCTGCTCTTGCCTGTGCCATCCTAGCAGGGCGCTGCCTGGAACACCGTGCTGGGATGGGTAAAATCCAGAGCAGTGCTTGTGCTTCTCCTACCTGAGAAGAAAGGCTTGGTCTGGGGAAAAACAATTCAGTGCAGTGCAGCGATGGCACCTGTGCTGCAGGACCAAATACGGGCTTAACTTCTCACAAAAGTCAAGTTTTGGGTCACCTGGAAAAATAATAGAAAAATAAATTGAGTACCTTGTTGGCCTACTATTTTCGGGGGAATGAGGGAGTGTTGTATGATTTCTTTTTTGTTTCTTACTGTGCTAATCCATTGGATTTATTAAATACATAGTAACTCGTGCTATACAAAGCTTCAAAATATATTTACAGGACTTATCAGGTGGCTGAGTAGTGCTGTTTTATTTTTATCTTCTTCCTTTCTTCTGGCAACAACACCAGAAAGTGAATACCTCAATGTTTTTCAACTAACCTGACTAAATAAACAGCATAATTCACAAATGTGCGCACACACAAAAATCAGCGCTGACATTTACCCTTTATGTAAGACCTGGAGAATCACTTTTAACGCATGATAGGAATGGCACGTGCACAGTGAAGCCCAAGGGTGTGGGAGCCTATGACTAAAGAGGGCCACAGCCTCCCTTCTGCCAAGGAACTGCTGAGAGGTTCCCTGGTATGACACTGCCCTGCCCTGGCAGCTCCCTGTGGGGATGTGGGACGATGTGGGGGGACACTGTGGGACCCCTTGACGCACAGATGGTCACTTGGTCACCCCAGAAACATGGTCGTGTTGTTTTGTCCCTGCAGCCTGTACAGGCTTTCTGCTGTTAATGGGGAAAACTGCTTGGCATCGGCTGTGATACGGAGAGTGCAGGGGAGAGGGGACCAAGCAGCAAAGTGCTGAGGTACAGACCTGTCCTTCTGCCTGGACGGGCCAAGGGCTGGGCATGCAGCTCACAGAGTGTTCCTGTGGGGTGAGGTTTCCAGAGCTCTTGATAATGGCATGATTGGTGTTGCTCATCTTGGATTTAAAAGATATATCTCTCTGTATTCAAGTGAATCTTATCCAGAAATTTTGATTATCAACCGAAGCACAATTTAAAAAAATCCAAAACACCTCCCCCCCCAAAAACCCCTTTGTTCTCCCCAGAGGCATTGAGAATTATTTTGGCAGGCTGTATTGTTTTATTACAGAAATATATCTGATAAATTCAATTTAAAGTCCTAAATTCCATGTTTCTATATTTTCAAAAGACAATTATATTAAACTACTGGACTTATGTATCAAATTTCAAATTCACCTATGGTCCCAGCACAAGCTGCAGTCAGGCTGTTGCTTTGCATCTCCCAGCATTATAAATCTAACTTGGGGGAAGAGGAGCCTTTGGGTGTTTGTATAAAATCCAGTTCTTCCTTAGTACAAATTATCTCTTCTGCCCTTTTATAGAGTTATGCCTACTTGAGGTCTATCCTTGGGCATGTGTTCATAGGTTTGAACAGGTTGTAAAGGTTTGTATTTGAAACACACTGATGGATGATGTAGTAATGTTTCATCAAGACGACTAATAATTAGTCATAAGAATTAGTCTTTTTGAGCAAACACTGGCATCTCGATTTAGTCTTTTCCATTCTGTTAAACCTGTTTTAAAATAATAAGCTAACATACAAATGAGATATCTTAACACGAAATGTGCTGAGGGCTCAATTGTGTCCTTCTGAAAACTGTATTATGGATTTGAGGAGCTGAAGGAGGAGATGAAATGCACTAATGTACAAAATGCTTCAAGTACAGTAGAGCACAGTGTTATTTCCTTTTTGTACGTCTTCTGAATCTTCTCCAGGAGGTCTCAGACATAGTGTGGCAAGACTAGAGACTTCTTAAAAAATGTACTCATTTTCAAATTGAGAAATAACAATTTAAACTAAATCACTAGTAGCTATACAGAGCTTAGCTATGAAGAGCTATAGTGATGGTAATAGGAGTGATGATAGACATCAAGATCTACTTTTCTCTGGTAGTTTTCTAATTTCAGAATTCTACTCAAATACATTGCTATTCACTCTTGCAAGAGTGCCTGCAGGATGTAAACTTGAAACTGCAGGGAGCCTATGCATTGTTTAGTTGTGTTCATACCTGCTGAGCTATTGTTCAGTGAGGTGTGTCTTTAAGTAAAAAGCAAAGCTGAGCATTTACAGGAAGGCACTTTTACAATGGCTGTCATTTGTTTTGAAGATTAGCGTTGTTTATACGACTATCGGGAACTGTGGAAGATATAATACCCACACACAGCAAGTGGAAATTCAGGGCTTCTTCCTCTCCAGCCAGCCCCATGCTACCAAGCTGGATAACTCACACTGGTTTCATGTGGTGAAAGGAACACAGCAACTCAATAACAGATCCTATGAGGATTTAATGACTCAAACGACCAGAATAGGTTTTTCTTATGCTTTTTTCCCTTGGAAGGTCGCTTTTGCCAGCTCTGAAAGTCCCTTCATAAAAGATGTTTCCAGTTGCCTGTTTTGAAAATGTTTCCCTTTTTTTCCATTCATCCTAAATAATAGAAAGCTGTAGGATCTGATCATGTGCCTCCTCTTCTCGTTAATTATTCTGTTCATGAGAGGTAGTGTGTCACTAGAATATAGGACACAAGATTGACAATTAGGAGGCCCTGTTTGTGTGCCCCACTGTACAGGCAAATGATGTGTTGTGAACCACTTTCTCTCTCCCAAGCTCTCTCTCACTTTATGATGTTTATTTGGATTAAAACAAAGGTTTTATTTCCATGTCCTTGTGGACCAAGGCAGATTAAAATACTGTTATTTTCTGAGGCTTTTGACAATTTTAAATTCATTGTTCTCCTGATCAGAACTTTTTCTTTGTTCCTCTGTTCTCCTTTTTGAGAAGTTTTGAGGTCTGACTTCATTGTATGACTTGAAATTTTGCCCTGGTGTTCAGTCCCATTCATTTTTGTGACCTTTTCTTTGGACTATAAAAAAAGCTGTAAAACTGTAAGACGAGGTAAGAAAAAGTAGCTGTACAAATTGATCTGAGTTGTTCTTGTCCCCTATAACTTCTGAGGCTGAATAAAATACTACAATAATTTAAATTTATCTGAAATGTCTTGGTAATATCAAATCTATAGCTCATTCTGAAGAGGGATGCCTGTGACAGTTTCCCTTTTTGATAAAGTGCTCTAGATACTTCGTCCTGGACTTCAAAGACAGCCAACGGTTAACTGTACAGAAAGACCACTAGAAGCATGGCCAACTTTTTTGTTTGCTTTGAGAATCTAGCCTTCAGTAGAAAGGAAAAAGTTCACATATTACGCTTTTTTCCCAATGTATGAAAGGGAAATAATCTGAAAATTATTTCATCAGGTCATTTTGGAGATGTGGCAGGGGGGTCAGGGAGAGTTAAGTTTTTCTGTTGAGCACAAGCCCTTGATTGAGATGAGCCTTGCCCAGTGCTATGAGGATCAGCTGATATCCATAAACCAAACTGTGAAACCAAGCAGATTGCAAAGGGGAATTTCCATTGCAGAGGTTTTTGCCATTTCTCAGGCATTCATGTCCAGGGACTGGTTCTGCTAACAGTCAACCATTGTGGCAGTGCAAAGCCTGAAACACCTCCAGAGACTGCCTGGGCTGATGGAGAAAAGATCCATTAGTTGTGCTGCTTCTAGCTGCTGCAGGCACTGGCTGTAAATTGTTTCTTCACCTTTGCCAGCAGTTTTACGTGTACCTGGAGCAGATGTGATGTCCTGGAGCTCTTCCTCTGAGTTCCCTGTGTTCCACTGGACCTGCTGTGTCTCCAGAGCGTGGTCTGTGTCTGCTGTACACAAATACCTGCTCTGGATCAAGAGAGCTAGAGAAAAACAAGAGCTGTGGGGGCTGGCTTCAGAGAGGGGAGCTGTTAAGGGTAAATTTATTGGGGTTTGTTCACTTCCTCCTGAAAGAAAGCAACTGACACAGGTGCTATCACTGTTTTTGTTTGAAATCTGAATTAGATGATGTTAGGAAAGCTGGAATCTTTAGCCCTGAATGTTTAAGACAGTCATTCCAAAAATCAGTACTTCAAGGCCAATAATTATGTAACTCTTAATTTTGGGGTAGGTGGCGATGAGGGGTTTTACTCTAATTTTTTGTTTTGAGGAACAGGGTTAGCATAGGCAAAATCTTTCAAGATTATTTTCAGTATAGAATGGCAATTCAAGGTGACATTGGGATTCTTACTTGCCACAGACACACACCATCATGGTACATCTTTTTTTCCCCATATCCTTGAAAATACAGAACTCTTTATCCTGAAACAATCCCCTAATTCATCCTTTTTTTTTCCTTGTGATTCACTGACTCCATGTAAGTCAACAGACATCGTCTTTAGTACACAGCTGGGAAGAAATAGCAAGAAGTTGGAATAGGAAGAAACAACTTGCTCCTTGGAACAAGTGTCTCACAGTCAGAGTGCCTCAGCAACGAGGAGAGCAAGAGCCACAACAGCAACACTGACAGTAGCAAATTCAAGAGCTGGGGCAGGAGGAGGGATGTTCCCAGACACCAGAGCCTGAATATCCATCCTGTTAAGTTGTTAGAATAGCCCTTGGCATTGTTGGCTCAACCTGAAACACGCTTTCCCAAATGATTTCTGGATGTGGTTTGTGTGTTAACACAAATCAAGGGCCTGGGGACAATAGCTGGTTTGTTTGCAGTGATTGCATTTGGGTGGGTGAGAGTTTAATGGGACAGACCAGAAAACAATCCCAGTTGCATTTAATTTGTACACAAAGGCAGTGAGGCCAGGTATTGTTGTTCTGTGGCTGCTTTTGATGTAATTTATGCTATGCTAATATTGGAATCTGATAGTTTTATAT
>WAAG01013963.1:5574-15596 GCA_013390105.1 Tichodroma muraria | reverse complement strand
TTTGCTTGTAATCTGGAGGGTTTTAAAAAAATATCAGTGACTGATATTTTTGAGTTTATATCTGGTCCTTCTAACCATTTCCATGTGTTTTCTCTAGTTGTACTTCCATTAGATTCAACTGCAAAAAGAACTCTATACTTCTTAATTTGATGAAGACCCTACTTACTGTCTAGAAATAAAAATCTTTTTGGTTATCTCCAAGATAAAGAAGCTTTCAATTACAAAATAGCAATCAATGATGAATAAATAATTTGAACATTTACTTTGTTTACCACTGATGTTCTGCAGTGATACTTAAATGTCACTGAAGTGTGTGGCTAAGAGACAACTTTCTATGAACATAATCATCCATAAATAGCTAAATAGATGACTCTGCATTGCTGTATAAATAAAACTCCCTTTTCTTTTCCTACTAATCATGATTGGGTACTGAAAGACCATTAACACAAAATGTTATCCAAATTATTGCAAATTTACCAATCTCTCATTTATGGTTTCACTCAAATTCTGGACTTTGCAAACTGGAGCTCAGATTTGTGGTACATCTATGCTGACATGGAAAACAGAGCAAGGAACTGATCCTCATATTATAGCTAGTTAAGTATTATTGTGTTAACTTCCTCTATTTTGGACAAACACAAAGAGGTTTATCCAAGCTGTGATATAGGAACCATTCATCCAATGGGGATTGGTCACTATACAGACTACTTCCAAACAGTAAAATGGCCAAGACTGCTCCAGTTTCAACGGTTTGTATCTTACCTATTACTTCAACAGAATCCAGAATCCTTCAACCAGACAAGTTGGACTCTCACCTTTAATCACCCCATATATCCACATCTCTCTCTCCTTCCATTTTGCAAAATGGAGTCTGAAGTTCACCATTTAAAGATAATAAAGTGTTTGGGCTGCAAGAGAAAACAAAACAAAAAACACATCAGAAAGATAGTCTTCTCTTAGTTTTATAAAGACTTGTGTAGTCTTTATAAAGGCTATCTTTATGAAAGACCCTCTCTTTTTTTACCAGCTTATACACAATCTCCATGTCTTCTTCTGTCTTTTTATTTTGGATGTATTCACATCAGAAATGAAAATTACACTGAATTTTAACTAAAGTTTTCATTTTAAAAGTAAAGGGTGAAAAAAAAAAAAAGAACAACTTCCCACCCCAAAACCTTCAAACCAACACCAAGCCCAAACAAGCTTTTAAAACTACTAAATCAATATCCTTTAAATAGAAGGTTTTTCTCATTTCTCTAAGACATATATTAAATGTCTTTGTATTGAAGAGAGAGATAATTAAGTCCAATCTCCTGCTCGAGTCAGGACCAACAAAGTCAGATCAATCTTCATTCAGCCAAAGCAGAAATAGCTCCAAGGGTGGAGATTGCACAGTCTGGATTTTGATGTGCTCCTCCAAGAAAACTTTGACTGTTTTCTTGTGATCATACATCAGAGGTAGCCGAAGACCACAACTAAAAACTCTTTGACTTTCTCATCCCTAGTCTCAACAAATCAAGACAAAGTTCAGTAACGGCTATGGGATTTGTTCCATGTAGGAACTACCTCCAGCTGAAATAAAACAGGCAGAGGCCTTTAAATAAATGTGCAAGAATATCTAGTTGAAATTTGCAAGGAAAAATGTGAAAAACATTCACATAAGCCACAAGACCTCTTTTGCTCTACTGACAGTTCTCTATGCAATGTAAATGTAATTGGAATAGTTTACACTGTCAGTATGATGGAAATAAGTCCCACTGTAATGATAATATTTCATACTTTCATCTTAACCTACCTCAGGTGATTGAAAAAGCTAGTAGTCATTCTAAAAGAGATTAGATTTTTGAAAGAAAATTGAGATCAATATTCATCACATTGTCAGAAGGCCGTGCAGAATTATGAAGAACTACATCTTCTTAGTAAACATTTCTATTCTTTATGATGGCTAGTACTGTTCTATCAAAAAAATAAATAACTCCAGTTAGTCCAATTTGTAGTGAATAAAAGCATAAAAATATTACTTGGTGGATTCATGCATTTTTTGTGTTTTTTCCATCTTTCCAATATGTCATTGTTGTGGTTTCAGTCTGAAACCAGGTAGAAACTCCAATTCATGTAGTGGTTTCAGTTCGACAATTAAAAATTTCTCAATCAAGAGCAAAGCAGGCTTAAACTTGAAAGGAATAAAAACTTTATTAACTAACACCAAAAGAGGGGGGGGAAAGCAAGAATCAGAATGAAACTTTTAAAAACACTTCTCCCCCCCCTGCCACCTGTTGACATTTTTACTGACAATATGAAAAGACAAAACCTGGGATTTTCAGTCAGCACCACTTCTGGAATAATCATTTTCTCAATTTAACAATGGGAGAAGAGTCTTTTCTTGAATGCCATAGAAGTCTCCCACAAAATACCAGTTCTCTTGCTCTCACACTTTACAAATAGCCCACCTGGGGGAAGGAAATTTGCCATTGTGGGATGACAAATTCCACCCTCCCATGAGACAGCCTTCGACAGCTGCTCTAGGGCTATATCATCTTATTAGGGTACCGTTTAAGGATGCTTTTCTAGTATAAAACCAAAGTTCTCTTCATCTATCTCATTTTCATCTCAAGAAACAAAGGTCCTCTTCTCTCACTAGGCTGAGGGCATCAACTTTCTCGGTCTTCCTCTGTTCAAATTTCTCTATTATATCACAGTTATATCACTTCACGGCTCCAACTAGAACTCCGTACCCCANATATCACTTCACGGCTCCAACTAGAACTCCGTACCCCACGAAAAGCATTTTATATGTTACAGGAGTAGTCCATTCTCTATGGCCTTACAAGTCCAGCCTAAGCCACTCTTTCAATCTCCTTTCCAACTTAAAGTTCTTCTCTCACTCTTCTGACATTAGGTCTCATGCTGTCTCTTCATATCTCCTTCAGTCTCTTTACCTCACTTGGGCAGGATTCATGTTTTGGAAGTTTCATCTGGTCAATTAAGAATCTAAAATCTCTCCCAGGATCTCTGCCAGGCAGTAGAGCAGTTCATGGTGTCGTGTTTCAAAGCCGTGCAGGATCTCAGGGGCCTGAGCCCAAGCTCGGCTCCGGCTGCACTGGCAGGAGGCGGCCGGCATCTTTCCCAGCCCGGCCAGGGCTCGGCAGTGACAGGCCCAAGGCTGATCGCCTCCCGCCTCCCTGCCCGCACCCACACCGGCCTGGGCCGGCCCCGCCAGCCTGGCCGACCTTGGGTGGGCAGATCTCAGCGCTGGCCGGCCTTCCTCCCCCCCCGCCTCTCCTTCTCCCCTGGCCCAGCCAGCGGTGCCGGCAGGGGCTGGGAGAGGAACTCGGCCCGGCCCAGCCACGCAGAGAAGCCGGGCCGGGCCTCCTTTGTACCTCTCCCACCACCGGAATCAGAAGGATTACCGGCCTCTCACTTCAAAATATATATTCACAAAGGCGTTCTTATACTTTTCATTGGTTTAATCATGTGTCAGTATTAACACATTGGCCAATCAGGGCCAAACCAGGACAGTCATTTATTGTTGTCTTTAAAAACATTTTTTTCTGGTTTTCTAGAGAAAACCTACAGGTACAGATACCTAGAATGTTGTAGTACTAGCAATGCCAATGTTAGAAGAAAGAGGATGTTGTTTGGGGTTTTTTGTTTGTTTTTTTTTTTTTCAATAATTAAGCATTTGACTATAAAATCCTACTGTGGAAGGCTATACTTTTAAACACTGAATTTCTTAAAATTCAAAAGTAGATGTTTGCTTCCTTTTTGCACATGAGAGACAAGGAAAATTTCATACTGAGTTTAAGATATTTTGCTACCTATCACTTCTATATATAATGCTTATATGAGCATGATGGGGAAAAAGACCAGGAATCTACATGCACAGCTGTATTTTAAGAGTTTCCCTTTCTGTCAGTGGCTTTGATTACTTGTTAGAGTCTTCACAGTGACCACCACATATTTCCTGTGAATATAACTGATGAGGACTGATTGTCACTGACTTCTACCAAATTAGCATTTCCATGGCAGCCAACATCAATTACCATCAATGATGGGATGCTCATCTAGGAGAATCTGAACGACATTGCAATATACACCAAATCATTTAGGTCACAGCAAATACAAAAGAAACATTAACAAATAGAAAGGGAAAATAAAGGGAAAAAACCTAATGTCACTGTCACTACAAGCTGCATATTTGCTGCCTTAAACAAGAATGAGTATCATTAGGAAGTAACAAAACATGAGACTTTTGTTCTTTTCATTTTCTCCAATATATTTTCTAAAGGTAATTCTTTGTGTTGTAGAGAAATATCTTCCAGAAATATTTATTCAAGGAGTTGGTTTTTATCAGAGGCAATGTGTTTAGGTTCTTTTCTTGTTATCAGTCTCTTAAATTTTGCATTTCTGACAGGTTTAAGAGATTCAGAAAACTTGAGTAGACTCAATGTCTTAATTTTTTGAAACATATGTATCTGATGAGAATCTTGTTAAGATGTTTCAGTTTTTTCTCTGCTTCTCTAACTTATTACTATTCTAACCTGCTACTATTCCACAAACTTTCAGTTAAGATTTGGATACAACATCTGAAATTATGTAAAGACCTGAGCTACCATTTTCCTTTGAAAACAAAGGACTCCAGGGCCTCCAGGCTGAAGAAGTGCTGCAGGAAACTCTACTGGATTTCCATTCAGATATGACTCTAGGATTCGGAAAGGTGGACACAGCTAATTTTTGAGACAGCCAAAATGGGGAAGTTCAAACTTATAACCAGCACAAGGTAAAATGGTTTCATGTTCACATGAAAAAATTGAGGAAGGAGAAAGTAGGCAAAAAGATTTATTTTCTTTTCAGTTATATTTTCAAAATATTTTTCCTTTACTTTTTGTAAACTCACTTTTGAAACATAGCTGAATGTGCAGCACCTGTTTGAAATAAACCCGTCTACAATATTCAAAGTCAATAAGAAAAGATTATTAGTTACAGCTAGGTATAATTAAATTAGAGTGGAAGTCTGGACTTGACTACTGAGAATTTTAACAGAAATGCAGAATTTTCCCAGGCACAAGAAAGCTCAGGTGTCTTCAACCTCGCTGACCCCAAAACATGCATATTTTTGTTTGAACTCCAGCCAAGACAATGGTTTTGTGACCTAGCTATGACTGAAGGTGTAGTGGTTATATTAAATATGGTCATTAGGATTGCATGTGTTTCAGTTGGTCAGAAATAAGCCCAGTTTATCACTTTATTTCCTTAGATGCTGAGTTATGTGAATTATTTTTGATTTGTCAAACAGACATAGCATTAAAACCTTGTTCAGTTGATACTGAAATGTGAGTCTTTATTTGTTGCATTCTCCAGCCTTACAGGCAACCCATAAACTAGGTGCTCTCTCCCCTGTCCAGTAGCTATAACCTGAAAGACTGGTATGCAAGGTACAAATATCTATAAAACTGTACATAAGTTTCCCTCAACTATGATTGCAATTTGAAATATGCCAAAATATAACTGATGTGGATAATTTATATCCTATAGGTTGGTGTCAAGTAGTCTAGTGAAGCTACATCATTATTTTGTGTTGAATCTTATTTGTATCTGAAAGGAATATGTTCCTCTCAACAATCTATAAGCCCAAGCAGGTTTAAAAGCATGCACATGTGCATATTCATTTAGTTGCTGGGGAGAATCAGAAGGGGAGTTATTCTCCTTGACAGAATCTATAATACTAAATAAAAAGAGTGCCAGAAGCCTGTGCCTATCCCCAAGGCAGTCCATAAGTTTATATTCTCAGAGTTTAGACTTAGTGTCATTAAACTGGAAATTGTTATTGCTGAATATTGTTATCTTGGAAAAATCCACTTGGAAAAGTATACAGATAAGAACTAGGGAATGAACTTTAAAATTTTAAGTTCTATGTAACTCATATAAGTAGCATCTTTTCCAGGTTTATTTCTTATGTGAACCCTGTGACATTTTTTATAAAGCGTATGAAGAGTTTTCATGAACAACAGAACAGATATCCTGATAAATAGATACTGGCTGAATTTCCAGTTTGCCCAAACATGCAATGTTGGTTCTTAATGTTTTTATAGTTCAAAATCTATAGATTCCCAGGCAATCAAAGCTCTTTATTGTGTTCCCATTTCATATTGTCCCCCAAATTGTATCTTTATTGAAATAATAGCATGATAAGGAAACAGAAGGGAATTAAGTGTAGGAAAGGTGATGTTCCTCTACACACTTCTTATTCAAAGTAATTGTGATTTTATTACTGTTAAAAGATTGGCTTCCTATAAATTAATATTGCTTCAGAATTGATTGCAGCGTTACATAGATTACATCTGACACCTCTGGAAATCTTGTTTGTGCCTCAGGCATCTCTATATGTGCCTGCAATATTGACAGTATGAGTTATGCGGGTAAATTTTTACATGCATTCTGCAAAATGAGCTGAGGGGAAAATCAAAAAGCAGAGGTTTCTCTGCTGGAAGTGAAGGAGAATTTGCTACAGAGAAGTAGTTGCACTGATCAGGCACAGCATGCTTAATATTGCAGGAATTTCTCTCTCCGTCCATCTAGTGTACATTTTCTTGTAGGGACTCTGACCCTTTTTTAACATCTTACTGTCTCTGCATTTTTACTGTGTATGAAATGTTATACATATGTTGACAGCAGTTCTTTCTTCCTTATTTTTTAGTACAGTATGTCAAGACCAAATTCCTGAAGGTCTCCTGGTTTTACCTGTGAAGCTTCAATTTCTTTCTGCACACTTGTCCTTTCAGGAATACCTATTACATTATATTCTTTCTTGCTTGCAATATGTAGGATTAAGGGCTTGGAGGGGCAAGGGGGTCGTGGTTGTTGTTGTTTTTGTTTGTTTGGGGGGGGTTGTTTTTTTTGGGCTTTTTTGTTTGGTTTTTGATTTGTTCGTGTTTTTTCAGATTTTAAAATATATCTTTCAGAACTCAATAAACTCTTAAAATTTGATTTTCAATTTTCCCTTTCCATCTCCTGCTCATATCCTATAGAAAAATAAAGTAGTTGTTATTGATAGGTCTCCATTAGTGTATTTGGTCTATGAGATGTTTCTTCCAACTTTCCTTTTTTTTTTGTATTACAAAATATTTTTCTGTATTAACATAATTAGTCATATTTCAGTTAAATAATACAATGCTAGAATTTACTCAAGTATTTTTATATTATTAAAGATTAATTTAAAGTTTTAAGGATTTTATGTTTACAATTTGATTTTCTATAGGATTACATCTGCTGGTTGATGGAAGCAACAGTGAAGACGAGATATCTGGATGTCTACAGATAAGAGGATTCACAACTGTATAGTATTAAAAATGTAAATTAGGTGGAATTCACAGTATGTGTGTTAGATGAGACAAAAAAACTAGCTTGCTGGCAAATACCCATTAACTTTGTTATAATAAGAAGATGTCCTGCTCTCATGGAGTCTCTGAAAAATCATTTGCTGGGTTTAGTTACGGGTTTAGTTATGCCTGATTTCATTTTGGAAAATATTTGCTTAGAAAATTTAGAAGTGATTTAGAGTCTATAGAATTATTAAAAATAAGCAAAGCAACAGACTAAGGAATGATTGATCAGACTAATATTTCAGAACAAACCAAATAATTTTGATTAGTTTCTGATTTAGACCACAAAAATATAAGTGACTTACAAGAGAATCAGGAATTTTTGTTGCCCCTGAAAGATTACACACAGACACGCTGCTTTGTCTTGACATAATGGGATGAAAGTCATATCTGTCCTTGAAACTTTATCACTGCTTTAGAGAAGAAGGAAATTTCTCATAATCAGCATGCTCTCAGAGGTCTGTGCTAACACAGTCTTGTGGTGGTTTCTAAACCAAAGTTTTGGTCTTATGCCAAGGCAAAAGGAATCTGGTCTGTCTATACAAGTACAAGATACCCAATATAATTGTGCTCACTACCAAATATCTGCATGAAATACATAAGTGTATTATATTCAGAAAGTTTTATTGGATAAGGTGATATTCTCTGTTGACCTTGAAGTCCATAAATGTATCACGGATAAAAAAAGAGTATAAGGAATGAACAAATTACCTGTTTCAAGCATTAAGGCCAGTTAAGACAGACTACCTTACATCACTATTACTAAAGCTAGTCCTGTGTAAAACAAATTTTCTCTGGACATAACCACTTGGATGTTCCAAAATGGAGTCAGAGACAAACCAGCTGTTTAAGACAGTGGGCAGCTGGAGTCCACTGTTTAGATGTGGTTTTTGGATATAAGTCAAAATCTGGGAATTGATAACATATTGCTGGATTGGATAAGTCAAAGGCAGTTGGATGTTAACACAAATGAGGTTAGCTAGGCAAAGTATAATTTACTTAAACAATAATCCGTTGCCTATGAGTGTTAATTCTAGAGAGAGGATTTAGTTGTTTAAAATCTGATTGGAAAAGCTGCACAGGAATGTAGTAGGATAATATAACCCATTAACATAGCTGTCCAGATGGCTGAACTTTTGTTTCAGTACTATGAACTGTGAAACTCAAGTTCAGTGGCAGGCATAGATGCCAGTACGTTAGAACTCACAAGAGAGCATAAGTCTAGAGGCAAGAGCTTTCAGTTTTCATCTCCTATGTACATTTCCAGCTTGACATACGACATGTGATTTGGGCTTAATATTTTTGGCATGTCAGTCCACTGAAGGGCTAAGAGAGAATTGGGCAATAATTGTACAGAGATCTTGACTGAAATTCCTATTAACAGCAAATCAGAGAAATGGGGGGGTTGTGACAGAAAGAAACTATAATATTCTTCTATGTGAGCATCTTCCAACTCACAGTAAGCAATCACTGAAGCCTACTGTGTTCACTATTATGAAAAACATTTATGCATAGTTAGAACTCCTATGTAAAATTGACCAAATAATGAAATGAAAGCTGTTCTGAGTAACTCTTTGCTTTACTCTAAAAAAAGCAGTTAATTGCTTCCGGATATATTAGAGTTTATTGGTATTGTACAGATGTGTATAATCACTGCTTTTCCCTGTTTGAATAGCAGCCATCTGTTTGTCTTTGAATGATTGCAGCATTTAATAAATACACTTCTCTCTGTATCTGAGAAGTATTCACTCTTTCCCTGCCAGTGGAGGCAGGATGGCAAAATACAAAATGATCTTCATCTATTAATACCAACTAATGTATATAAGTATTGTAACTGGCTGTCCTGATTTTGATGAGATAGATTTAGTTTTCTTCGCAGCAGCTTTTACAGTTCTGTGTTTTAGTTTTGTGCTGAAAACAGTGTTGATGATACTCTGATGTTTTAGCTGTTGCTGAGCAGTGCTTGCACAGCATCAAGGCTTTTTCTGCTTCTTTTCATGCCTTCTCACTAGCAAGTAGGATAATGCTACATAAGAAGTTAGGCAGGTGACAGAACTGGGACTGCTGACTCCAACTGACCAAAGGGACATTCCACACATATGGCATCGTACTCAACAGTAAAAGCTGGGAGAAAAAGGAGGAAGGGGTTAACATTAGCAGTTATGGCCTTTATCTTCTCGAATAGCTGATATAGATGATGAAACCCTGCTTTCATGGAGATAACTGCACACCTGCCTGCTGAGAGCAGTAGTGAATTAATTCCTCTTTTTACTTTGCTGGTATGTGCAACTTTGTCTTTCTCTATTACACCATCTCTATCTCAACCCACATTTTTGCACTTTTACCCATACAAATCTTTTCCCCATCCTTCTGTAAGGGAGTGAGTGAATGGCTGTGTATTGTTGACTTTCCTATGAGGTTAAACTATGACAACACTGACTTAGACCAATGCAATAATTTTTGAAAGAGCTCCTATGATTCTGTAAACTCAACTGTGCTAAGTAGATGTCAATCAATTATAGTGTTTATAGAAATTGCAGTTGAGATTATTTCTCTTTTCATCAATATAAGATAATTTCCTAAGAACTGCTTAGAGAATTGTTGCATTTTCTGTGTTCTCATTATTTAGCTAAAGAAAAA
>WAAG01013962.1:43915-96853 GCA_013390105.1 Tichodroma muraria | reverse complement strand
TGCACTAACATAAAGTACTGCATCCAGTCTTGAGCTCCCCAGTCCAAGAAACTTACAAGCAAACTGGAGCAAGTGCAGAGAAGGGCTACACAGGGTATGGCCTCTCACTCTGTGAGAAGATGGAGGGACTGGACCTTGTTCAGCCTGGAGAAGAGATGGTTTTGAGGACTTCACAGCAGCTGCCTCTACCGCTGGGATGTTCCCAGGGATGCAGAGCCAGGCTCTTCACATCAGTGCATGGTAGGAGGATGAGAAACAGCAGGCTAAATTGGAACCAAAAAATTTGGTCCAGCTGGATATAAGAAGAAATATCACCTGTTTCACCACGAGGACAGTCAGGCAGTGGAGCAGGATACCCAGAAAGATTGTGCTGCCTCCATCCTCAGAAGTTTTCAAGACCTGGAGGGATAAGGCCCCAAGCAACCCAATCTAGTCCTGTAGCTGGCCCTTGAGCAAGAGGTTGGGCTATTGACTTCCTGAGGTCCCTTCCAGCCTGAATTGTTCTATGAACTGCTTTTTTTTTTTTTTAAGGATGTATTTGCTCTTGAGGCCGGAAAGAGGACAGGAGTCTGTGTGTTAGAACTCTGAAATTTCTAAGACACTCTTGTGTCTCTATTTCTGCTTTGTCTTGCTCCACACAGACCTGTATAGAACCACAGGAACCTTGGCCCTGTGCTTGTGGGTTTGCTCTATCAGGTGCTACTGGCTGAATGGCAGGAAAGAGTATGACCATAACAGCTGTGCAGGAACAGTTAGTTGAGCTCTTCTAAAACAACAACCAAAAAAAGTAGCTAGATATGTCAGCTGTCCTACATAAATCTGGTTTATTTCAAAACACCTCTGGTTCCTTTCTGAGGTTACTCAGGCAAATGATGTGAGTCGCCCATGTGAGTTTTTTCATATATCTGCTGGTGTCTATGAAATCCTTTTGGTTTTTGTTACCGAGGCTGTTGTCAACCGCCTGTTGTGTTTGACACTGATTCAAATACTCTTCTTGATAGAAATAACCCCTCTAACTTTCCATGCCTGTGTGGCCAGCTTCCCTGGCTTTGCTAACTATAGTGCAATTTCTTGCTCAGCATTTTGTTATGTATAAACACCAAGGATGGATTCCTTTTCAGCTGCATCATTCTGTTTTTGTTGTGACATGCTTCTTCATGTCAAGGAATATCTGTTACTTGTGTCTATGGGGATTCCTTCTATTGATTCTGTCTTCAGGGCTGTTTCTCCTTTGTGTGAATTAATTTTTCCTCTTCTCCCCCCAGTATGGCTTAATTAGCCACCTTATTCACATTGGCGCATCTTTCTCTGCCTGGGTCAGTGAAAGAGAAGCCCTGCAGTGCATTATCTTCACAGGGCATTGCAGTTAGATTTAATGTTTTGGACTGTTCCTCTGCTTATTGCACACTGCGGTGGAGACGCTGGTGCAGGAGAGGTGCTGGCTTTGGAAGCAGCAGTTTGGAGTAGCTGGGCTGGAGTAGAAGGAGACTCCGAGTACAGTTTAGATCCTGGGATCTGAAACAGTGATTCAGCTCATTGGTTTATAGTCTTCTGTCTAAACCTAATGCTTAGCCAAGCCTTGAGAGGATGATGAGGTACTGCCAGTCTCTCTGAAGATGTGCAGGGACGATCCACGAGGCATGATCCATGCACTCTTAGCACTCGTGTTATGTCCAGTGCAGAGCGTGAGGTTGGTCTCTGGGAAGACAGAGTTGCAGAGGCTGGGCAAAGCAGTTTGCATGGACTAAAATGCACAACACAGAGCTGAGAGAGAAGATTGGGGCTTCAGAGCTCTCTTGCCTGCTATGATAATTCATCACATCATTCCTTGAATTGTGTGATTTCTGTGTTCCTTGTGGATGAGCCCTATCTGTGCAGCCCTGCTGTGGGGGTTGGACTGTTGGTATCCTGATAGATATCCTTCCAGGAAGCAGGACACAGTGGTTCAAAACCCCACAAGCTGAAGGGAACCTGCAATCCAGGCCTCCACTGGATTAGTCTGGGGAACCGGTGGCTGTGCTGAAGGCAGCAGCCAGCGCTGCAGACTGAAAAGAGGGGTTTCTCAGATACACCTATCTCACGTGTATCTGAGGCACAGCAGTCTCAACCATCCATGGGCCAGGAGCCTGACCCTCAGACAGTAGGAGAGATGTCTTCAAGGCACACATAGGCTTGAAAACACAGTAAAAATTCCTGGATTTCAGGCTCTTCTGCAAGGGGGGGATGCAGCTGCAGGAGGATGGCTGTCCCACTGGAGCTGTGCCCCTGTATTTGTGCTCTGGCTGAAGTGATGAGGGTGAGGGAGGCCATGTGTAGTGGGGGGAGGTGATGGGGCTGGAGACTATAGTATTGCCACTTGCTCAAGTGGTGGGTGGAGGGTTGAGAAATAGGCTGGGGAGTGGTAGCAAAAGCAAAACTATACCAACTGTACAAGAGTGTATCAATAGTAATAAAGCCCCAGAAGTGACAATAAGCCCTTGAGGTGGCAGGCTGAGATAACAGTTCACGAAACAAAACCACATTTATCTCCTCTAGGGTGGAGTTGTTACTGATTTTGCCCAGAGATAAAGATTTAGACAGAACTTTGTCGGTTGCAGAGCCTGGAGTGCCTGTGGAGGGGCAAGGGAGAGGGGGCATCCCCTGCTTGCTGGAGATGCTTCCCAGAAAGTACAAATCCACTTCTTCCCTCTCTATTGCTGTCTTTTCCAGAATATACACATGTTAACTGTGATAACCATGTGAATTTACTCCAGTTGTTCAAGGCAGCTGTGCTGTCTAGGCTTGCTGTGGCAGGGTCTCCATACTTCTCCATTGGCTTCTGGTTGTTTGACTTGATTCTGTTTGCTTCCACTTGTTAGACATACACCAGGCCTCTTGAGCTGGAATATGTTACTATAGATAGAATACCATGAGTTTCATTTTTGTTTCTATTTTATTTGACAGAAAGTGAAACAACTGACAGCGTTCCAAGCGATGAAGAAAATGCGGAGGTTAGTGCTTTCTGGATTTTTAGCAGTTTGGACCAAGGTCTCAAGATCCATGCCCTGAGATATTTCCCCCTTCTCCATTGCAACTCTGTCTACCGGTGGCATATTCATTTTGGTAGTAGCTGGGAGAGAAAAGCAGACCAGGAAGGCTCAGGGGATACAGACATTTGGATGATTGTCACAGAATTAATGTGACAAATTAATTTCTCCTCATCTGTCCAAACTACAAGATTAATTTACATAATAAGATGTTCTGCAGAGCCATCAACAGTGCCAGCTAGTATGTTAACATGATGCATTGATGTTGCTGGGTAGCAAGTATTTTATCTTGGTTGAAAGCTTGCTCACTTTGTTTTCCTTAAATGGCACCTGAACTCACAACTGGAGGAAATGCTTACACGTATGACTGAAATGAAGCTAGAATGTTTAAAGCAGGTGGGGCAGAAAGCTTTCCTGAGTGGTCAGTTGGGTATTGCTGAGTGAAAGGAAGCCATAGGGAAAATAATTTGAGCTTCACATACACAAAAGCACCACTTGCCTTTTATTTTGGGGCTGCCATCAAGGTACCAGACCTACTGATCACCGTGTGTACTTAAAGGCCAAGTGAAACTCAGTGAGGGCTCTTGGACGCCCTGTGCTCCAGCTGCATTTTTGCATAAGGCCTTTTGCAAAGCTCTCTCCTGCTGTGTCCCCCACCAAAAGCTCTCCAAATCCTTCTTGGAGGACCGCCAGTTGTGCGTCTGTATAACAGCACAGCTAACCCACCTGCTCTCTGGTGCCTTCGCTGGGGTGGTGCCCGTATGTAGACTGCCAGTAGGGACCCCACAGACCTCCTTTGAACGTACCATTGCAGCATCTGTGGTGGGCAAACAACTGGATGCTCATCTTCCCTTGATGAACTTCTTCCCTGTGATGAGGGATGCACTGTCAAGTGACAGTGGTTTCCCAGCAGCCTCACCTGCATTGCTAGTTTGGGTAGTGTTGAGTCTCTGTGCCTGCCTCTTGGCAGAAGATGCTCTCTCTGGTAACAGAGGAGACACTACCATTTGGAGTTCTAAATGTCTGCATCCATTTTTGTCTCTGGCATAGTGGGAATAAAGCCTTTATTTTCCATTCAGAAGAGCAGATAGTGCTTCTTGAGTGCTGGAGAGCCAACAAAATTTAAGCACATGACTTCAGAAAAGGAGAAATGGCTGAGGGCAAAGACATTCTATCCAGTGGCTAGAGACTCAGGCTCTCAGAGGTGGGATAATTCCTGTGCAATTTGTGGATATTTCTATCTTCATCTTGTTACTTGGAGTACCTCATGAAGTTGCGTTCACTTATACAGTCTTCCTTCTTTCTTCCCCTATTTCTAGGGACGACTTCATTGGCAGAAAAAAAACATTGAAGGCAAACAGTATCTCAGCAATCTAGGAATGAGGAACACTTCTCATATGCTTCCCAGCATGGCAACTTTTGTAGCCAACAAGCCTGACCTCCAAGTCACCATCAAAGAAGAAAGCTGCCCACTGCCTTACAACAGCTCCTGGCCTCCTTTCCCAGACATCCCTCTGCCACAAGTAGTGTCCACAGCCTCCACAAGCAGCAGCCAGCCAGACCGCGAGACACGGGCCAGCGTCATCAAGAAAACGTCGGACATCACCCAGTCAAGAGTCAAGAGCTGCTAAGCCTTTGACAGTGTGGTTTTTTAGCTTTGTTTTGTTTGGTTTTGTATTTTACGTTTCTCTAAGAGAGGTTCATCCCTTGACACATACGAGACAAACCCTAAGGTAAAGCCTTGGCAATACAAAACATTGCGGTGTCTGACTCCAGTGCCGGAGTGTTTTTAACTCAGGACTCCAGCAGTCAGTGTGTATACCTGAACCCATATTTCCAAGGTTGCTACATAGGAAAAGAACCCAAGAACTTTGGCCCACTCACAGGTTCCAGTGTTTCATAAGAGGACCAACTGACCACAAGGGAAGTGGTGCTGCTGCGCTTCTTGCTGTCAAGGCTGTGATGGAACTGAAAGCCTCAGAATGGGAGAGAAAATGTGAACTAGCTGGAATATTTTTAAATAAAGAAAAATCTATTGTGAATATTGTACATAGTGCAGTACTAGCAAAGTTGCAGTCTGCTTCTGCACCTTATTAAGAAATCACTTACAAAAGGCCTTTTATTACCTTGCTCTACTTAATGGCACATTGAAGGTCCCTCTCCACCTGTATTCTTTTCCAAGGCTATTCTTGCTATTGTCTTTAAAGAATAGAGGAAGGGAAAGGAAACTAAAACTTTCCATGTGGATTTCATACGTTCTGAGACTGCTTTCATCATGTTTGTTTCTAATCTGCTATGCTTGAATGCCGCGTGGTACAATAGAAAAAAGAAAAGAAACTTATTACAGAGATATTATGCAAATTCCCAGATTTAAAAAAGAAGAAAAATACTCTAATTCTAACCAGAGCAAGCTTTTTTATTTTTTATACAGGGGAATATTTTATTCAAAGTAAAATTCTAAAGTGAATATAATTTTTTTTAATCTTTTCTACAGCAAAATTTATAATTTTAAGATTCAGTCCTTGGTTATCAGCAGTTATGACATCCTTGTGGCACATTTTTTTTTTAATTTTGTAAAGGTGAAATAGCTTTTATGAGCTCATGTAGCAATCAGATTATCCTGTGGATTGATAATAAATATGGTATATAGTTAAATTTTTAATAATCCTCTTGTTTGTCTCTCATTTTTAATCTTTCAGAAGCCCCAGATGGCATGGGTTTGATAGGTGAACGTGACCTCTCAGAGCGAGCAATTAGCGCAAGCTGCCTTTACAATTTCTGGAGCACCTGTCCAACAGGATGGGAAGTGCTGTGCTTGAGGCAGCTTGAGGTGGAAAGAGCACCTAGAACTCAAAGGTGACTTATTCAAGTTAGGCCTAAAATGTGGAGACTGGGAGCTGGGGCACCTTTTCAGCTGTTACTCCATGGCTGTGCTTTGAGCACGTTACCTCATGGAATGGATCTTGTCAAAATCCATCCCCCACCCAATGCAAGCTCAGCTGTACTTCCCCCATTTCTTGTAGATCTCCATGTGGCTTGCTTGCAGTTTCCTTGTCTGGAAAAATCTCATTTTGCAATTTCAACCAATTAATGGAATGAATCAGGCATCAAATTAGCATTGTCCAGGGCTTTCAGCATTAGTATGTGATGGCAAGTTCTGATTCCTGGAAAGCTGTAGAGTATCTGAGTAAGGGTGCACAATGGTTGTGGCCATGGGCAGGCTGTGTCCATTGCAAAGCACTGTGCACTTCAGGCTGGCACAGACAGAATTTGGGAGCACTCACCCTTTTGAAGTTTTTTAAGCTGTTGGATGTGGCACAGATCGATTCAGGTGTATAAAATACGTGGACAGGTGTCCTTCAGATGTGATTACCATTCTCATGCCAGCCTGACAGGTATGTGAGCTGAGGGCAGAGTATAATCATCAGCTGAGGGCTGATGAGTAATAACATGCACAAAAATGGCTGTGTCACAGGGAGATATGCTAGATGGCTATTGAAAAGGGAAAATAAACAGAAGAATTTTGCTGTGTTCTTAACCTGAACCTACAGTTCCAAGTTTCATGTGAAACTTGTAATTTTGTCACCCACTGCCTGGTGGCCTGGGAAGACAAGGTTAGAGCTTTGGTTAAAGTTGGGAGTAAGAGGAATGCCCAGGCAGTATTTGGAGTGGTCCTAAAAACTTGCAAGGTTTAAAATTATGTATGTCAACTTCCTAGTTTCTATCCCTATCATTTGGTCATGCATTTACCTTTCCAGTTACTTAGTTTCCAAGGCTGATTCAGGAGTCTGCATGGAGCCTGACCCCCAACAGGGCTGCCAGAGCAGAGTGAGGGCTAAGCTGTCTTTTCTGTGTGTCCTGCCTGACTTGCCTTCAGCAGGCCTGGCTGGTCACTGGGGTGGGAAGATGGTTGCTGAAGGGCTGCCTGGGGTATACAAATGCTTGTTTGCAAAGTCAGAGCTACCACTGGCCAGGAGAAGGATTTGCTGCTCTTAGCATCACCTATCTGAAACTTAGGAGCAGGCAGCAGGGAAAGGCAGGCATCTTCACCTTAACACATGAGTTAAGCTTTACATGGCTGAAGGAAATTATGTGCTCACATCTCACCTCTGGCCAGGCAACCTGGCTTGCTCTCCCCTTGATCCTGCTGATCTGGTAGCTGAGCTGCAAAACCACTGACCCCCACCCTGCTCCAGCAGCTGAGCAACAGGAGACACATATACCCTCCCTCTGGGAACAGTGTGTATACTTGGCAAAATCCCCACTTACCAGGGCTTGTATGTTTGAAACATTTCCAAGAGGTATCCAAGCATAGGAGTTACTATATATGTCCATAACACTGATCCATCAGAGAGAGTACACACCTTGCAAAGACAGTGGTGCCTCTGCAACGTGCTCAGACCAAATGCACTGTGGGGTGATGTAATGCAACGGAGGATTTCTTTGGGCTGGGACGTCAGATGTTCATTCTGAAATCCAGGGTTCAGTTGCATTTGTTACCTGTGCTCGCAAAGTCATAAAGACCATCCAGCGCGTAATAGCGGAACTGCCAGTTCAGCCCTGAAACACTGGGAACCAGGTGCCTGTCCATTAGCACTACAAACAATACCAAGTTAATCTTGTGCAATTCCGTGATGTGCTCAGCCTGCAGGGATCTCTGATGGGAGGCTGGGAGGGAGGTAAGGGCCAGGCTCTCCTGTGCAGCTACCGCAGAGCTTGTGGCCGAGGCACTGCCCGTGCTCTGGCAGCTCAAGCAGACCGCTTTGGGGAGCTCAGCTAGCAAGGAGCTGTGATACCAAGGTCTCTGGAAAAGTTTGATCCCCTTGAAAGGGATGTCCACAAGGCAGGAGAGAAGTCATCAGGGGAGTAGCAGAACTAGAGAAGATAGATTTGCTTGGGATCTAGGCTGTGCTCAGTGGTGCTTCCTGGGATAAGGGTATTTCTGAAGCTTCCCTGTTTAGGTTATGGCACTCCCACAGCCTGCCTCTCTCCCACCACCTGGTCTCCTTATGAACTTTCTAGTGAAGGGTTACCCTGCTCATCATCCTCTTCCTCAGTGAGGCCCTGGTGAGAGCTGCTTTTTCTATCCAGGCACTTGTTTTCTCAAACTCTTAGGAACTTACAATTAGTAGGACATGTCTAGTTGCAGAACAGTGTGAGTCAGGCAGGGAGGGGCACAGACTGATGGGGTCCAGCCTGATGATGTCTCATATCCTTCGTAAACCAGAGGTTTAGTCTGTAGAGTGGAAGTCTGCCCATGTTGTCAGCTGGGGATCTGGCTGCATGGGGTGGTCTGCAACCACAGAGAGCTGGTTTGAAGTCTGAGAAAAAGTGGGGAATGGCAGTATTTAGCAAAAACGAAATCTTATCACAGGCTCCTCCTGTCTTTGCAGATTTACCAAAGGGGAATCACTCCCCTTTTACTATGGATGCCTTTGCCCTCAGCTATTGCTAATATCTATCACCTAAGCTTGTGCTTCTGGCACTTTTCAAAATCACCTGAAGTAAGGCTACCCTCACTTGGAGAAGGAACTGAAGTATAAATATTTATCTACCACATGAGCAGAAAAAGAGGTCATGTACAGGGTCCTGGGGATTTAAAAGATGCAAGTCTGAAACAAGCCATGAGGTTAACTTTACATGCTTTTCTGCTCCTATCCTATACAAACATAGTTTGTGTGTGGATGATGCCTCAAGGTAGATGGTATTTCCATAGGAGGAATATATATACACCTGTAGGAGATGAATTTACAGAGAAAGTTAAGGAGAGCTGGGTTGGATCTATTCCCTTGCCAGGAAAGCTAAGACCAGTCAAATTTTTTGCAGGAGAGTTTATGAATGATTATAATTTTTTTTTCTTGGTTTGGAAGGGGTCAAGACTACTACTGAGGGACTCCTGTGAAGGTAGGATCACCCCTTCCATAACTCAGCTGAAGTAATGAGAAAAATGAGGGAGAGCATAAAAAAAAAATAAACTAATGTTCCCAAGCATAAGTTTATCCAGGTGTGCTTATGAGTCATATAATGTTACAATCCAGGTTCCGGCTGGACATCCTCCTGGAGCCTGGCAATATCCTCACACACAAAGATATTCAAATCCCATTCAAAATGACTCTGGGTGAGTCAGCTCAAAATTCCCCGGGACCAGGCCCTTACTCTTTTTTTCCCCAGCAGGTAGGGATGGCCTCAGTTCCTCTTTGCACGTCACCAGTGCCACCCCGTTCCCTCCCCTGCCTGCACCCATCAGCATCTGGGCAGGCAGGGAAGCAATACAAAACCTGATGTATTGCACCTTTGTTGGGAGTTCCTGGGAGGCAGTAGCTGTGCATAACCTGAGTATGTCTTCCCCGCAGGACTGCAAAATATGTTGGGATGCGTTGGGATAAATGGGAGAAAGTGGTGTCTGTAGGAAGTGTGAAAATTGTCCATGCCAGCGCATGCTTTGGCTTTCCGCAGGGATCCTTGGAATCACCAAGGTTTGCTAAAGGGTTTTTGCCTGGGACAGCAAAAACCAGCTGAGTCTTTAAATCTTTCCACTCTCACTTAGATGTGTCTCTTTCTCTTTTTTCTCTCCCCCTCTGCTTGCAGCTGAGGCTTCAGCCAAGTTTAGAACAGGTACTGCTACATATCCTTTGCTCCAATCTCCCCTGCCTGTCACTAGCTTGGGTCAGACACCTGGTAGGGGAACCAAGAGGTGGCCATGGCATGGGGCTGTGTGATGGTGGCCTTGGAATGAGGTGGACTAGGGCCAGGGGCTGGGACACCCATCTCACCTCCTTAGATGCCTCATGGAAAGAGTCCCTGTGCCCCTTCTGGCATCATCTCACTTGGTAGTGCAGGTGGCAGGCCAGGTTGGCTTCATCCCTGCTGCCTTAGATTAGCTGCCTTTGCAGTCTGTCTGTTAATTACTTTTGCCAACTGGATTTATTACAAGGGGCTAGTGAGGGGAGTGCTGGCACATGTGCGGGTGTTTCTTAAGCCAGAGAGGGTGCACTGTCTCCCTGCTGATACTACAGCAGAAGAAACAGCTCAATGACCTTTCTGGTGAGTGCTTTGAGGGGGATTTCCACCCCTGCAGTAACAGCAGCAGGTGCACAATGTTTCTGTCAACAATAATGAAAATAGTAGTGGGAAGGAAGGAAACCATGGGGACCACAAATGGTGCTTTGCTCAGGACCCCAGACTTTCTGAGGAGGCAAAGGCAGCTGCACAAAGGCTTAGGGTGCACAAAATTCAGCTATGGTACATTACAGCTCCTCAAATGAGCTTTTCTTTCTATGTGTGGCAGCTATAAATAACTCAGCAAAGGCACAGAAAGCACTATCAAAATTTGGTGTATTACTTTTTGATGAGTAGTTGGTGATAGGTAGCTCCTTTGGGCTAGTTCTGCTCTCAATTACACACCCTGGTCTAAATAATTCAGCAACAGTTAAAAGGTGTGTTGCCAAGCTTCTCGCCACTGCAACTCTAAGCACTGCCCAGCCTCCTCGGTGGATTTGTGTTCAGAGCTAATTTTGGACTGGTGTCAGAAGGTGAAAAGGCAGTGGAAATAACTCCTTGTTTTATACAGGCTAATACTGGTGTAGAGACAGTGGAGAGGGATCTGAGTCACTGATTTTATTCTAATTTGGTAAGGAGCATCTCTCTCAGACCTCTGTGCTGTAGCTGTTCTCTGGACAGCACTTGATAGCACCTGCTAGGTGAAGGTATGCCTTCACTCCCTCCTCTCTTTTGAGGTATGGTTTCTCAGCTGATTTATACACCTCATCTTGCCCTTTGAAGTTAGTGCCTTTGTATATGTTTCTCCAGACTGTTTCTTAGGTGAACGTAAACTTCTAAGGTGTCCAAACCCAGGTAGCAGGATGAGGATCTGTCAAGGTGCTGCATTATTAACCCCTCACAGTTTCTGCCCTGAAAGGTGGGAGAGCAGCAGGAAGTTGGGCGTGTGCTATGCGCCCGTTTAAAGATGTTATCTCTCACAGTCAGTGTTGTCAAGTTTCAGTTTTTGGTAGTATTTTTACTCTCAGGCAGTTTTTTTTCCTGCCTTTTTTTTTTTTTTTTTTTTTAAGAACTTAAAAAGTTACTGCCACACAAGTCATTGCAGCATTTTAAAGGCCATTTCTTGTTGCTGTTCACATGACAAAGCACAGGTTTGTCACATCCAGCAGCTGGGATACTTTTCTGAATACGATCCTCTTGAGGCAAGAAAATATAGACATGTAAATAAAGGTATGGGCTTGTTTCTGGTGCAAGCCCTCAAGAGCTGATGGTTATTCAAGTGTGTTTTAGTGCCTGGGGTGGGGTCAGTCTCAGTGCCCCAGGAGGCTGTGTGGAGTGTCCAGGTGGTCATGGCATTTGTGTGAACACTCAGCCACTTGGGTGTTTGTGGAGTTACTGCAGCCCAGCCCAGCTCCTCCTACTTTCATTTTTGTTTTCCATTTGGCTTCCCTTCACATCTTTGGTTCCTTTAGCCAGGTTTCAGTCATTTCACCTGTGTGTCTCCTGCAGCTGGAGTCTGCCTCATACCCTTTCCAGTCTGGTCCTCCTTTATCCCTCTTCCCTAGCTGCCTTCCTTCCCTCTTCCCCCATCAGTCTGTAGGGCCCTGCCAACCCCACCCTCCAATTTTCCCCAGCTGTATGACTTGGTGCTTTCATCCTCTTGTAAGTAGCCTCCAGCAGTGCTCTGGGCATCTGTAGGGAATACTTTGATCCTGTACCACCCTTGAGGCAGTATGCTGGTTTTGGCTGGGGCCAAAGTCTTGGACTAAATGAACTTAATGTGGACATTAAGTGGACACTTAATGGGCACTTAGTGGACATTTTGCAGGGGTGGTCCTAAGGGAATTATATATGTGTATTTCTCAAAGGATAGGAAGGGGGTGGTGATTAATTAGGATGTATTGGACACCGTGGGACCTAAGCATGACATAAATGGTGTGGGATAAGGAGTGGAGAATGTGCTCGTTTCAGCTGGGGAAGAGTTGATTTTCTTTATAGTACTAGGAGGAGGCTATGTTTCGGATTTTGAACCAGAATTGCCCATTTCCCATTGTGCCACCTAAGCCTTTTTGCCACCAGTGGACAGCCACGCAATGGAAGAAGATAAAGCAATTCACACAGATTACATAAAACATGGCATGGGCAGCCCTGAGTCACCAGTGTGGGGCTTTCCCTTGCCCCAAAACACTGCCTTGCTCCTCCCAATGTGGCACACGGAGCACGAGTTGGGGGGTGCACCCACCCGCCGCCCACCCGCACAGCCCCCGTGCCTTTGGGGGTGCTGCACCTTCCCGTGGGTGCTGTGGTGCCCCACTGTGCACAGCCACATCCCTGCTGGCGTGAGGGCAGAGGACCCTGCAGACGACACCATTCAAGATGTCTTTCCCTAAAAGCCGTTTCCCTGAAGGCTTCCGGTGCCCCCGCACGCGCGGTGTGAGTCATCCTTGTATTTGCACTTTTTGCAGCTTCCTTTGGCATTTGCCGTGCTTTGCTGGAGAAAGTGAGATAATTCCTGTTTTGCTGGAAGGCCTTAGGGTGCCATGGCTCAGTGCATTTGGGGAGAATATTGGTACTCCTGTGACCACTGTTTGGAGACACAAGTTTCTTGGTATCATCAAGAGCATTTTTTTGTGAGCATTTGATGGTTATTGGTGGAGGAAAACTTACAGGGAAAATGTAAATGATGAGCACAAGTAAAGCTGATACAAGACCTCTTCATGAGCATTTCAAATATTTATTCTAAAATGAATTATATAAAATTAATTATATAGAAAAATAGAATCTCCTAAGGTTGAAGGGACCCACCAGAATCATCAAAATCCAACTCCTGGCCTTGCACAGGACAGCCCCAAGAGTCACACTACGTCCCTGAGAGCATTGTCCAAACACTTCTTGAACTCTGTCGGGTTGGTGCTGTGACCTCTTCCCTGGGGAGTGTGCTCCAGTGCCCAGCCACCCTCTGGGTGAAAAACATTTTCCTGATATCTGACAGAGCTTCCTGCTACTCCCGTTGGTCCTGTCACTGATCACCACAGAGAAGAGATCATTGGTCACCACAGAGAAGATTCTGCTTCTCCCCACAGGGAAGCTGTAGACTGTGATAAGGTCTCCCCTCAGTCTCCTCTTTGGCAGGCTGAAC
Source organism: Tichodroma muraria (assembly GCA_013390105.1). Classification (NCBI taxonomy): domain Eukaryota; kingdom Metazoa; phylum Chordata; class Aves; order Passeriformes; family Sittidae; genus Tichodroma; species Tichodroma muraria. The sequence goes on along the minus strand of WAAG01013962.1, from coordinate 83,689 downwards.
AGACCAAGTGACCTCAGCCACTCCTCACACGGCTTCCCCTCAAGGCCTTTCTAAACAGAATGGATAGTTCTAAAATTGTGTGTAGATGTGGCACTTTGGGACATGGTTTAGTGGTGGGCTTGGCAGTGTTTGGTTAATGGTTGGACTTGATGATCTAGGAGTAAATGATTCTATGACTAAAATACAAGTGCAGGCTTTCTGAAAGAAAAAAAATTGAAATACCAGTGTAGAATCAGTTGCCTAGAGATCAACAACCCACTCTGCTATGCCCTGGCCCCTCCCCAACTATTCTGGGGAGTCTGCCTGGGCACCCACATCCCCTGTGTCAGGCTGAATAAGTCCTCCCTTAGGGAATGTGCCCGAATGCCCCATCCAGCTCCTGCCACAGCTGGAGAGTCAATGTAGTACTCCCGACTGGCACAGCAACTGGTAAATGTGAGCTGGGGAGTTCACAACACTCTGATAGCAGGGCTTCCTTCACACAGCCAAGTGGCCACCTCTGCTGAAGTTATCCTCACCTGAGCTTGCTCATTTTATGGTTTTATACTTTGAGGTTCCAGATGGGATAGAAGAAAAGCAAAACCAGAGCAGCACAACAAATAGTAGGGAATTACATTTACAGCAAGTCCACATTTATTCACAGAAATCTGGTTAACTGAGTTGTAAATAGTGTTACTTAAATCTCTTAAGTTTCCATCTGAATAAGGTCTTTAAAAGCAGACAGATGATACTAAATCAAGTTCACTGCAGGCTTAGCTGCAGGAACAAGTTATCCCGTCCCACTGATCCACTCTGACTGTCTGCAGCAAATGCTAATTTGAGGTAACATAGCCTTGATGAAGGAAAAAAAGAGAATTAGCGAAAGGAACATCCATCTCAGTAAGTCAGGGTGATGCGATTTTTATTTAGATGCTTTTATTAACCAAACACCATCTTCTTGTGTAAAGAAGCTTCTTGCAGCTCTGTGGGACTCAGAGCATTCAGGTGCAGGACAGTGGTCTCCGAGGCCACTTCATCAGAATTTATTACCCCTCCCACTCTCTGTGCACACAATCACCACAGTCCCGCCAAGCTGAAACAATGTCCCAGCTGGATCACTTCAGGTGAAGCCAACAGGATGTGCACTGGCTTCCCTTCCCTTGGCAGCAGCACAAACATCCCCAGCAGCACTCTGGGAGCTGGTGCCCGTGGCCAGATGCATGCAGTCCAACAGCAGTTGGCACTCTCTAGAGAAGAGGTGCTTTGTTTTTCTCCTGTGCTGAATGACACACAATGCCAAGCCATTCAATTGCCTTGCAAAAGAAAGCCTGGTCTCAGCAGGCATGAAGCTGCCTGGGTTATTTTGATCCTCCTTTAGATATTTCTTCATGTGCTAACTTGAAGTTGTTACAAAGATAGGCTTCAGCTCCAAAGAGTGGTGTGAGGAAGAGCAAGCTGCCTGCCCCAAGCCAGTTGCCCCCAGTGGAAGAGGTGAAGGCATCAGGAATGGCTGTCAGGTATGGCTTCAAAGCCCCCAGATGGATCTGTACTCTGCTGGAGACCAAGGATGGAGGAAAAGTGTGCCTGAGGGTTTCTAGAGAAGTGCTGTCATGGGATCTGGGGAAGGATGTCCTGCCCAGCACCTCTTTTTTCCAATGGCTTTCCACTTGATCTGGAGACAACAGCATGGTTTGCCCCTTAGAGCTACAACAGCTCTCATGTTGTATATCCCCTGATATGTGCTAAGTGACCCCTCAAGTTCCTTGTTAGGACAGAGAGAGCAATGATATCCTCCAGGATACCCCCCACATGAGCTCAGATGCTGGGGTACCTCTGCATCAGGGGAGCGGGGCCTGAATGGCCACGCCCTGATGAGCAGAGGGCTCAGGCTGTGGGAGCTGCTGTAACTCACAAGCCAATTGCATTTTTCCTAGACACCTCTCCTCACAGCAAACCAGGTCTGTTTGGCCAAAGCTCAGGTTACCCTTCTGAATGCTGTGACAGTTTGAAAAGAGTGGGGACCCTCTTTTTTTGGAAGGGTAAATCATTCTCTTGAATAATAACTTGTGCCAAATTTATGCTGAGAATTTTATCTGCCTAACAGAATTTATATGCATTGCTTGAAGCCATTTCTTCTGGATTTTTGGCAGAGGCCAAATTGATAAAGACCTTACCCTTAGTAGTGTCCATGGCCTTCAGCTTCATTTGAAGATCTTTTACATGCTCGTTATTGTAGCACCTTTCAGAAAGTTCAGAGTCCTTCATTCAGGCAGTAATGTCCTTCGGCTGACTGTCTGCAAACCTTATGCATCCAGAAAATGCCAGCAGCTGCTTTTGCCGCAGTGCTGCCCTGAAAACTCACACTTGATTCTTTCTCCAGTGGGAACACCATACTGTCTATCATCTCTGCTTTCCATGATCCAGGGCAGAGCCTGCCCACCTCGTTTCCAAGCTGCCTACCTTCATGCTTACAAAAAAAAGCAGTATAAATATTTCAGAAACTTTTTTAAAAATGGACTATTATTCCTCTCTGTCCCCATTTCTATTTAAAATCCTGCCAAACTGGGTGTCTCCTGCAAATATGGGTGCAGTTACTGTCAGATGGGCAGTACTGCTCATCAGTATTGAGCCCAACTCCACTTTTGTCACAACTGGGCAGCAGTTTTGTGAAAGCCCAACCACATCTTTCACTGAGACTGCACTCTCATTCTGCTTTTGTACATCTCTGGTAGGTGTCTCTGCTCTGCTTGAAGTGAAACTCTTTTTTTCTTTGCTTTCCCCGACTGAGTAAATATGTACTCAGTGCCATGACATTGTTCTTTGGGCTTGGGCTGTTTCCAGCTGATTAATTATTACAGCCATGAGGTAGTTTTTACAACAGGAGGACAGGGATGTGCGTCAGATTGCTGGCCTGAATGGACCAGTATCCTGTCTCCAAGATTTGGATAAGTATTTGGACAAGATTATTGGAGCCAGGGCAAGTGAATTTACCTTGCCAGAGTGAATTTGTCCTTGGCAAATACCCCTGCTGTTTGCTAATTAGCATTTTGAAGAGTTTGTGAGCTGGAGGCTGTATCCGAATGATTATTTAATCCCAACGGACACACCTTGCACAAATGGGCACTCTAATATTCCCTGGCAATGAGTTTCTTCATCCAGATATATGTTGTGTAAAAAAGTACTGCTCTTCAACTGCTTCAGAGCAATTGCCTGATAATTTAACCATAAAACAAGCATTCTGATTTTGTCAGATGTACAGGCTAGCAAAGCGATGGCATGCCCTGTATGTTCACATTTCCCAGAGCCACACGTTCACATGGTTTGGGCGCAGCTTAAATCCCAGTTTGCCCAGTTACCTGGACAAACACATTAGCAAGTGACAGCGTTGAGTGACACTCTCTGGGCACACATTACTGGTGCCATCTCCGCAGGAGCCCAGATGAGACCTACAGCAATTGGGTTTACGGGGTCAATGGGTCTCCAAACGGAGACAAACAGCTGCCGTTCCTCAGCAGTGCTCCCAGGGGAAGGGCAGTCAGGGAGTGTGAGCTGGCGTGAGCAGTGCTTTCAAACTTGAGCGGCCGAGCAGGAGCCACTGAGTAACCCATCCCTGCTGCCTCTGGAAGCGTCCTGGAGCTGCCTGCCATTGTGCTCCCTGCCCGACCACAGGCCACGGCACTCTGCAAAGAGACAGCGCATGCAAATGTCTTGCACATCTGTATTTCCAACCATGCAAAGAAAAAAAGCCCACTGTGTGCAACAAACCTGTATCTGAGGCTTTTAAAAAGCTTTTCTTTCGGACCGCTGTCTGGTTTTCACCGAGGAGTGTTACTTTCTGTCAAAGAGGAAGCAGGTGCTTAGAAAGGATTTGTTTTTTGCAGTGGGTGGAGTATGCAGGACACTTAGCCACATCTTGGCCTCGCTTTGCCTGGTGCAGAAAGCCCCGTGCCCAGCGGAGCTGTGTGTGCTGAGCCTCCCCCCGCCTGCGGGGTGGCAGCGGCCAGCAGCCCCTTCCCTGGCAGCCCAGGGGCACACGTCTTCATGCCTGGGCGTAGGAGAGCCTGCACACAGGCTGTCCCCGCCGTGTGAAGGGCACCAGGCTCTCTTTACCTTCTACTACTTGATAAAAAACAGAGATAAAAGAGAAATTTCCATGGTGACAAAACAGTCGTGGAAACAAGCGTCGCTGTCAGTCAGGGGCCGTACACGGCACCCTGTACTTGGGGAGTTTTGCAAGCTTTAGCCAAAAGCCTAGACTTGACAGGGATGGGAAGGGGGGGAGATAAAGGCAACACTGACTGTTTCTCTGTCCTTCTCTTTGGCTACCCTTTCTTTCCTACTTGAGTGAAGGTGGCTACTGGATTGAGAGGCTTTTGAGCAGGATTTGCTAACTGCTATGCCACCTGCTTCTCCACAAACCTGGCAGAATCTGATTTTTTTCTTCTTCTTCACAGGTTTTTCAAAGAAATAAACACAGGTAACCAGTTTTAACCAGAGATTTATTTCATCTCGTTGCCTCACAAACACTTTGCTCATTTCCTAGCAGTCGTGGATGAAATACTGTTTCATTTCACAGGAATTACTCACAACTGTGGGGAGAGCTCCCACTATCCGCCCTCACCTTCCTCGGCAGTGACTTGTACGTGTGCTGAGCCAAGGTGGCCACGGTGTCTGTGCCCAGACTGATGCTCCGTGTGGCCTTGGGAACTGGCAGTGGGAAGGAGCACACTGAACAGCAGCTGATTCCCAGGCTGCCTGCTGACAAGTGACCCTCGGGGCAGGGCCAGCACAGGGTTGAGGAGCAGGGCTCGGCTCCCTCTCGACACCCCATGTCTGGTACCAGACCGTCATGGCATGTCCCAGACGTGCCATGTCTGGTACTGCTCCATGCAGGGGCTGCCCGGGCATGGCACGGCACAGGCGCAGCGTGCTCGTCCTCCTTCCCCTCCAGTAGCCCTTTGCACGGGCCTGCCGAATGGAAGGGAGGAGAGAAAAGAAACAGGAACTGCTCTTTGGAATCACATCGTCCCAAAACTGAGAGAAGAAACGAAAGTTAAATAAAAGGGACTGTTTTAAGCAAAGGCTGTTGAACTTCCTAATCTCACAGTGAGCAGTTCCCCTGCTACAGTCTGTGGAGGCATGGCTTGATTCAGTGCAAGTTTCAGCTCCATATTTCCTGTCACTAATTTGTATTAATTACCAGCTGGCATTATGTAAAACACTCTCTTGTTGTCTTCTAACGTGGAGGGAAATCTCAGACTACCTCTAGAGTGAAATTTAGCAAAAAAGTCTTAAAGTCTCAGTTTCTAAGTTACTAGGGAAGCATTAGATGCAAGTAGCTGCAGCTTTCCACACCCAGTGTAGTTAGTATGACATAGCACATACTTATCCTAGCCCAAAAAAGAAATAACACCTTGAATATTTTTCTGTGCCTGCATCCCTCAAAAAACTCTGTCACAGTAGAAGTGCGGGCCTGATCTTCAGATGAATGGTTCACACAATTTTCATCTGTGAAGGCTGAGAGCAGCATAGTGGGAACTCACATCCGGTAGGACTTCCAAAGTGGGCGGGTGGTAAGGTTGAATAACAAATCAAGAAAATTTTAGCATCAGCTCTAGTGCAAATCTAGCTTGAAATCCTATTAAACTCGAGGAAGACAATATGTTAGCAGGTACCAGTGGCCTCACAGGTATCAGCAGGACCCTGATATTTTCTCTTGTTTCATCATTGCATATGTCAGATGTGGTCAACAATTTTGATCCAAAGAGGTAACCTTTTGTTTTCAGATTGCGAAAGGGAAAAGAATGGGATAACCACAAGGATTGTTCTGTAGTGTGTATGACTAATCCAAGAAAGATGCACAGAGTTACAATTTTCATGGGAAAATAAATGAAAACTCTGGCATGCTCCCCTATAGGTTCCATAAAGTAAAACTTCATTGTGATCCAGGGCTCAAAAAGAAGTGTCTCCTCTCAGAGAGACTCAAGATAAAGAGTTTCTTGAAATATCATTGAAAAATACTGTGCTGGGCACTCACTAATCTTCCCATCCTCAGGATGATATTCACATCTGTTGCTCTAGGAATAAGAAAACATTTCATATTTCTTAGACTAAACTAGGCTAAGATGGAATTATAGCTGGGAGCAGATTAATAAACTCTAAGGAAACATATTACAGGACAGTAGCAATAATCTATCAAAACAAAGTATGTTAAAACTCCAGAAAAATCAGACCTGCAGGTAAATTTAAATGAAATGTAAATGCATGAACACAGAGAGACATAGACAGCCAAGTATGGCAGGGATGATGGTGCCTCTGTGAGCATGGTGTCAGTCCAACCCCACAATTTTGGGGCAGCACCTCATGGGATATAACTTGCTTCTTCTGCTGTGTATTCAGCTGAGGGTCCTGGGGCCTTGCTCTTACACAGTTTTACTTCAGTTTAAATGAAAGTATATGTGAAAAATGATTTGATTTCATCATTCATCTAGATATTATCCTGGAACTCTTTCCCCTTAATTGGTATAGACATGAGAGTATGTCAGTCCAAACCCTCAGATTTATTATTAGTTCTATAAAAGGTCATACCACCATAAGACCCTGCCTTACCCCATTTTTAGCTTTCCAAGCATGCTGCCACATTGACTTTTTACAAATTTATAAAGCAGTTGCATCATCTCTTCATTTTAAAAAGCATTTTTATCCCCCTGGTATTCATGGGAAGATAGACACGAGATCTCTATTTTTCTGATTTCCAGACCCAGCTTACAATTGGTTGGATGACATGCCTTATTTGGGTGAGGGAGTCATGGCTCCCTCACGCAAATATTTACTCTTGGCTATAGTTACCAATATAGTTAGCAATTCCTCCTAATTCATACCTAAGGAGCCAGAACCACCAGCCATCCCCCTAGCTCCAGTTCTGCCTGCTGGCTGGGGAATAGTCTTCCCCCCTCAGAAAGAGATTACTTTAAACCCAAGCCTGTAAAAAAACTACTTTGAGGTTGGAATTTCATGTCATTTTTAGGTCAGACTGAAAAATGCTTCTAGTAGCCATAAAAAAACTCTCCACCCTCTCTTCATTTCAGCTAAGTTTTAAAGAGATCTCATCCACATTGTTCATGTGAAAAACCTCTCAGTCCCTCTCTCAAGTGGTTTGATGGGGTTTTACATCTCTATCTGATATGCAGGGATTTTTTCCAGGCACGTACATAGCACCTGCTGTCCCTGGGGCAGGTAAGCAGAGCTGCTTCTTGACTCTTGGGCTTCGCTTCAGCTCCTTTCTTAGAAAGTACAAGCCATGCAGAAAACCTTGCTGAAAAGTCACTGCCTGCCTTAGAAAGTGAAAAACCTGCTCTTGGGCAGGGCCTGAAACTCTGACTCTTAGCACCGCACTCCGAGAGCTCGGAGGCAATGGAGCTCCCTGCAGCCCTCGGGAGGCAGTGGGTGGATGCAGGGGTGGCAGAACACCCCAGTCCCACCCCTCTGGCCTCCTGTGGCTTCACCATAAGCAATTAGTCAGTAACCATCATGCAGTTTAATCTCATACTGTGTTATGCAGCAGAGACAGTTTAAAAATAGGTTTCTTGGTGGCAGCCCAAGCTTCCAATCCCCTGACGTGTGTCTGAGTCTGGCTGTGACGGTCATGGAGGCAGAGCTTTGCTCAGTAGAACATGAACTGAGCTACATTCTCCAGCTAGTTTCTGCAGATACCTTGAAGTATCTGCCAGTGAAGCTGCTGCTGTGGGTTTGTTTTGCCTGTATTCTGGAATTGAAATTTATCTCTAACAAAAGGGTAGAAGGAAGAAGAAACACTGGGACCTGCACTACTGCAAGCTCTTTAACAAAGTGGATTTAGATGCAAAGTAGGTGTGCCATGGCCTGGACCAGAGTATACAGAAATGAATGTGGCACTGATGAGCAGAGACAGCCCCAGCAGCAACAACTCCTCTCCAGGGGTCCTCAGAGGAGGTGTAAGGAAGAATCAGGTATGGCTGCCCTGAGGAGGGGGCATTTCTATCCCCCTCTCCACCAAAGCATTTTTACTATTTCTATTTTCAGGATGTGCTGCTCAAACTTTTGCAGAAACCAAGTACTGTCCCATAGCCCGAGGTTGTCTTACTGTTCCCTAGCAGGCTGAGAGTGTTAGGATCATTCTTGCAATGCATGTCCCCATGGGAAGGTTATCGAGAGTACTTGTTTTGCCATGCGAGTGCGAGACTGCCCCATGACCCACTGGCACACACCAAAACCAGCATACACTTCGGAAAAACTGAGCTTTGCTTCAGACTGACTTGAGTTAGATGTTTTAATGAGAACAACTCACAGATACCGCCTGTTCTTTCTATCTTCCATATCACATAAAGGATTGCAGATGGTTTATGAGATGTTACGGTCTGTGCTCTGACAGCTGCAAGATGTTCAGGTTGTTTATAGAGACTAGAGGAGAACAAATTCAGCCTTGGCCCCTTCCCCACCGACATGTGAAGCTATATGCGGAACAAAGTGTCTAATGTTTGCACTGAACCTCACTTCCACTTGCAGAGCTGAAGACAGGAAGAAACAAGAGCAGAAGACTGCAGGACCTGAATACAATCACAGACATTCACTTGAGGCTTCTCTCAACACCCCGCTCTGCTGTACAGTTTTAATCTTTTCACTGTTACTCTGATCGATACTTCTTTCTGATATGATCTTACTGGGGAGAAAAGGTGCTTCCTGAGGGGATCTACAGCTGTGTATCCAGAACAGACACACTAGAGTATCAGTAACCTCAACATGACAGGAAAAAACTGCTAACACCAGCCCTTCTCGGGCTTGTCATCACCTGGCAATTTTTGGTGTTCAGACATGCTGCTGACAGAAACTGTGTGAGTTGCTTAAACAGGAGAATCTGTGCTCTGGATAATGCCACTGAATCATCATCAAACTTCTGGGAGAAGGTTTTTACCAAGGTTAGCCAGCAGAGCTGAAAAGTCACCTACCTCAGAGAAAAATGTCACATTTAAAGCAGCAGAGGGGAAAAGTCTTGGCTAAGTGAGGGAAAGGCTTAAGAATCGACATTACTCTCTGAGGAAAGGGATAACTATCATGTGCACTTTTATTTGCTGTGAAATAAATTAGACACAGAAAGCAGTAGCATTTACAGAGAATTCTGCCTCGTCCTGCAACAGCTGTGAAACCCAAGACTAACAGAAAAGCAAAATCTGGAGTTTTTGCCCAGTGTGTGCTGAGGGGGCTGCTCCAAGCTGCTGTCTCAGACAGGTCAGCCTTTCCCTGCCACAAGGTGTGCCAAAAGCTGACACTGCATTGTGAAGGTTGGCGTGGCTGAGGAGCTTCATCTACAGCTGAGAATATGACCTAGCTGCCTGAAGTAAGAGCAGTGATGTCTGAAGGCTTGTGTTTCATCCTCTGAGAAAAGGTGCTTTGGTGATCAGGAGCCTGCCAACAGGCTGTCTTGCTCTGAAGCAGGTTTCTTGTGGTACAATGGGACATGTGATTAGGCAGAAAGCCTGGGGAGAATTCTCACCCTTGGATTAAAGGAAAAAGTGATTTTCACAGTAAGTTCAGCTAGGTTGATTTTCCTGAGCATTATGTTAAGGACATCTGAGATGAGCAAAATGTGATTGAAGACTCATCAAAAGAGTGGCTTGCTCAGGATTTTGTAAGGGACACAGCTTCTCTTGGGACTCTGACAATGAAATAAATATGAAACTTAACAAACCAGGACCCCAGCTGACTCCAGAACAACTGAAAGGTCCACACGCAATTCTGAACCACAGAGGTCAGAGATATATTTCAGGGCACTGTATGGCCAAAGCCATGAAAAAAGTGTTACATTTAAGAGACTGCAGAGCATAATACCACTGCCCAAGTAAGGGATCATGCTGCAGAGATCAGAAATGGCATAACAGGCAATGAGCTCAGGTCTAAAGCATTACCTTTGTGGGTTCTTTAACTCAAAACAAGTGCAAGTCCTGGATTCTGGGAAGAGAATGAGTGGGAAGGAAGAGGAGTGGAAGGAAGGAGGGAAGGGGGAGGGGAAGGGGAGGAGAGGACTTAAAATCTAACCCAAGAAAATCCTATGTACTAGTAAGTTAAAAGCTTAAAAAGGTACAGTCACTATAGGCACAAAGGCACTAATCTTTATGTTATTTGACTGGGGAGGCCCAGTAATTCAGATGCATAAGGTTCCTGTTTCTGTGTCATAGTGGATATTGCTATGAACCATGAATATTTTGTTCATTTTGGCACTGAGCTGATGGCAAGAAACTGGAAGGGATTCAAGCAACAGTTGACATGATTTAGGAGACACTGGAAGAGCTGGCTTGAGAAACAAGCAAACAAATGTGAAATGGAATGAGAAATGTGCTAGAGCTCTTTAGAGAGTATAAAACCACTGAGAGAGGAACTATTTAGTTTTATAGAACAGAATATAAACAAAATGAATGTACTATGAGTAATAAAGAGCTCTGCAAAATTAACACTAGCTGCTCTCACTGCACTGATTTAAGTTACCAGTCCTTTTTCTTGCATCAGCTACAACAGGGGCAGCAGCAAGGCAGGCAGTGCAGCCTCCCCTCCACTGGCAGCCCACCACATGGTAGATATAAATCCTCACTTCTTCAGGCTAGAAGTTCACACCGAACTTGGGTGAGCTTGGGTGGCCAGTGCAGGTCTGCTGCCATTGTTCCTGCCCCAATATCTGCAGCAGTGCAGGGATGAAGAGGAAACAGTGGCTGGTAATTTCCACAACTACCCCAGCAAGAGCTTGTTGTTGTGAGTGATTCCCAGCAGCAGCTTCTCTGTGGGGGTCTTCAACAAATCTGTTTGGAGGTGAGGTAATAAAAGCAAACACCTTGATCTAGTGTCCCACACCAGAACCCCTCTTTTGAGTACTGCCAGCTCCAGTATGCACTGTACACACCTCCACTTGCTCCTTACAGCTGCCTGGCCAGCAGCTGCTGGGCACTGCTTTCTTCTTTGGCCGCATGTTGTACCTGCAGTGCATCAACAGACCAGTGAGCCCCAACAATTTCAGATGATCTCTCCCACTCCTTCACCAGCCCTGTGCACAGCAGGAGAGAGGACCGACAGGAAGGGTGGGCTGCCTCTTCAGAGAAGCCCGCTCCTTAAACTCCTGAGTGCCAGCTTTTGTTTGATCACCTTCATGACTTGCATATGCACAGAGAGCTGGCAGCGTGTGGAGCACCCTTGCAGCTCCAGTCTCTCCCTTTCCAGCACTCGTCCCTATTTCTAAAGCGGGCATGAAGTTGCAGATGTCCATACTGAGCCCATGCAAAATATTTCAGCCCATTCACGTCAGAGCTTTTCTGTGAGGCATGGCTTGCTCCCAGCTGGTGGCCCTTTGTGGGATGCTTATGCCTGCAAGTGACCAGAGGCGTGCTGTGCCCCCGCTGGGCTGTCTGGCCTTGCACCCATGCACTCCCACCCCCATGCACTCATGCACCAGTGCATTCATGCACCTGCACACCCAGGCACCCACCTTCCCATGCACCATGAATCCATGTGCCCGGGAAGCCGCAGCAGCTCCTGCCAGCGCTGCAGCAGCGCTGTTTGCTGCCTGCACTTCAGTGGCCATGGCAACTGTTGTTATGTAATGAAGAGTTGCCAGGATCCAGGCCAGGAGCAGAGCTTCGTAAAGGAAATGAAAAAAAAAAAAAAGTCAAACCATGGAAAGGCATGATGTCAAGCCAATGAAATCCAAGTACCCCCTCTGCCTGGCGTCACACGCACTTTTCCACGCTCACTGCCTGCAATCCAGCCTTGCCACGGCTGACCCAAGGACCAGCAGCTGAGGAGTCACTGCTCAAACCACGCATGTGGTTATTCGTGCTACTGTGTTCTTCCTTTCTCCCGGTGATAATCAAGAACAAATTGTAACCACCACTCATCTAGCTGTTCTTTAAGGAAGTGGTTCAGACAATGAAACACATCTTACCGAGCAGCTAAGCCAACAGAACAGGCTACCTACTGCAGGATACCAGTCTGGAGCAGCTTCAGTGCTTGTTCCTTTGACCCAGAGTTGTGTTTGCTTTGCTGAAAATCCCTTCATTGAAAGAAGAGGTGTTTTTAAAAGTTCCAGAGCTTGAAGGTCTCTCTAGATTTGTCTCTATTCGGGGCAAACTCACCAAGGAAGCAGGAGGCCTGGCTGTAGGAAGGTCGGAGCCCTTTCTGTGCCAGCCAGTTCAGATGCAGGAACCTCATCCCTGCTATGGTGAGCACTTGCCAGGCCAGGGGTGTCCCAAACAAGCATATGGGAAATACACTGCACCCTACGGAGCTGCAGCTCACTTGGGTTTTGCTAGGGTGATTTCTGAATGGCTCATTGCATAACAGGAAGGAAAGGCAGAAGGAAAGACAGGCATTGGACAGGGAAACTCTCACACTTTTTTAAAAAAAAACAGAGGCTGGAAAAGCAGGAACAGAGGTGAAGGGGCAGGTATTAACTGCCAGCCTTTAATCCCTGGGTTCCACAAGGGCATCTCACCTCTGTAACCTGTAGCCCTTGCCAGTCTGGCCTGCCAGAAAGTGAGTTCGAGAGAATGAGAGGGAAATGGGGAAGGAAGGCTGTTTTCTAAACAAGGGAAGGGGAAATTGCCTCTGTCCCCAGACAGAGTGGAAATATGAGGAAATGTTATGTTCGCACTGGGCAGTTTCTGTTTTTCTCTCAGAGTTTTCAATCAACATTAACCTTGGTAACTGGTGTCTGTGAGCTAAACAGTCTGGGAGAACAATGCTGTGAGAAGAAAACACTAATGGAGCTTTAAACTACTTGCAAAAAGTATCCCGGTGAGTGCTGTTTCCCTGCCACTGCTTTCACTCACTGTGAAACCCGAAGTGCCCCGTCTCAGACTGAGCTCAGGAGAGCCCACAGCTCGTAGCTTCTTCAAGGCAGCCGTCACAGCTGTTTCCCCTCTCAATGGCAAGGAAACCGCGCAGCTGTCAGTATTCCCTGGCTGGATGCTGCGGGGTAGCCTCAGCCTGCGGGAGGCGGGGAGCAGGCAAGGTGCAGCTAATGGTCTCCAGGAGATGTTAGCCGCCTTCCGTCACGCCTGGGACGAGGGCAGGAACTTCGGGTGAAAGCTTTCACCCCTTAAAACGCATAAGTGCATGTTCATTTGAAAAGGGACTTCGTGCAAAGATGCGAGAGCCCACCCTCCCTTCGCCCCTGCCGCTGCCCTGGGCCGGCGCCCGTCCCTGCCGGGCTCCGGCTGCCCGCGCAGCCCAGGGCTCCCGCCGGCAGCTGCTCCGCGGAGCTGCAGGAGGCGCTTGCGGCTCCGAGCAGCAGCACTCGCGTGTTTGGGCTGACATCTAGTGTCTTTCCTCCCAACATGTCTACGGTGATCTGAAAAGAATGAAGAGGACGTTTCTTTGATTAGTACTTTTAATCTGGTCAGAGACCTGACCCATAAGCCCGCGAGTATCTTTGCTCCGTTAAAGACCGAAGAAAATAATCGTAGAATACTCAAAAGGTGGAAATAAATATTGTTAAGGGAACTTCTCTACCCTAGATTTCCTGCAGCAGAGTGTCAGGAGTCTGATTTCAGCAGGGGGAAACATTAGATAATTGAGTGGTACAGCAGTAGGAACAGCTGAGCCTGGGTGGCTACAGGGAGGGACCACAAACAAAGGAATCCCTGGGCATTTATAGCCTTACAGTCTATGTACTTCTTTCAATGGTTCTTTTTGGGTCTGGGGTCTTCCAGTTGTTCACTGGCTGGACAGTTATCACCCTGTGTCACCTTTCACCCGTGTTTTTCTGGTTTTGACTTAGACCTGTTCTGACCCACGTGGTACAGTCAGAAAAAAAAAGTTGCAACAGGCATTTTATCTGAAGCTGCAGAAACAGACTTCAGGCTTATAAATATGTGAAGAAAGAGGAAAATATGTTTGTTCTCTACTTTCCCCACAAAGCTGGGAGGGATTCTTGTGCAGGAGGGGTCCTTAGGTCCTGTTGGACAAAGTCCATAGTGTTTATGCAGGAGTTGGCTTTGCTAAAGGGTCAGATGGAGTCAGGGAGCAGATCTTATCATCGTGACAGAGCAGGCATCCTGCCATTGAAGTTTCCCCAAGAAGTTTCCTGTTGCTGTTTAACTTTTAAATATGTGGTCTTTCTTGACAGATTTCCCATGAGATATCCCATTTCATACAACCAGGGAATTCATATTTAAGTTCAGATGGTGCAGGGAATCTTGTGGAACCATAAACGGTTTGCTCTGTGCACACACTTGAACTTCAGAATGTGCACAGAGATACTTCATATTATACTCTGGCTCATTTAAGGACAAAATAGTCCCTCACATTGTTTTAGTTATAGTATATTTTACTTCATGAAGCATTCAAATATATACATATATGTGCTTATGACCACTGTTTATGTTTGATACAGACCCTCTATCTTCATGGCCACATTGCTGCCATGACACCACACACAATCTGCCTCCCCAGCATAAACCCAAAATAGCAGAGACCTGATTCTTGGCATGTACAAACAGCCACTGAAAACAAACCTCTGGAGGGGAACAAGCCTATCACCAACCCCTGCAGTTACTGAAAGCATCCTTTAGTGACAGGTTCCCTCCTGGTCCAGCCACGATGCTAAGGGGTTTGGATGGTGGATCCTCTAGGGAGAAAAGGGTCTGACATAGCACAAACAATATACATCAAGTGTAGCAGCAAGGGTTTGGGGATTCACAACCCTCCTCTATGATACCAAGGCCATCACAGCACTTGAAGAATTAGAGTTTTCTTCCAGAAGCCTTATTCCTGAGCCAGCTGCTGCTGGAGGTATCCACTTGGGCAAACACTGCCTCTGCCATGGCAAACCGCAAGCAGAAGGGGCTGTTTTGAGACCACACCTCAATTATTAAATCTGATGTGTTGGCTCAAAAGAAGAAGACAATACCCACTTCTCTTTTACAATGTATTCTTTTAGAGTGAGTGAGTGCTGTAAAGCATTAGTGGTTTCACATTTCATAAAACCATGTAATGCTTTTGTTTTGAGGAAAGGCATACTAGCAGCTGCACAGGGACCATATAAACAACAACTTTGGATGAGTAATCATGAGTTTTTGCCTATGGGCTATCCAGAATGAAACTTGGTTCAGAGACTGATGCTTCTCTCCTCTTCTTCAGAAGAGCATTTCCAAGCTCCTCTGATCAGTATCCCACAGAATGAAGTTGCTCAGTCCAGTGTTTTGGCTGCTTGGAAGTGCTGACTTGCTTCCAGGGCACTTTTGAGTCTCGCCTTTTGGCTGGTGGCAGCAATGCTGTGCCACCCACAAACAGTTTTCTAAGGAAAATATCTCACACTGGGGTATGAGCAGTATTTACCTTTAAGTTTCTTTGGCTTCAGACTTTCTTCGGCTTCAGACTTTCTTCAAGTGTCATCAGTAGGAAAACATTTCATGGCTCATGCAATATATCTTTAATCACTATTCATCCAGTGTCTTGCTGACAGATTCTCATGTCACACATTTTAAAATAAAGTGCTTATAGTTCATATTTAGAAGGTATTGGCCCAATCCACAGCGTGCAGGTGATTCCTGCGGCATATTCCACCATGGCAGCAGTGCTATGCTGATGAGGACCCAGTGAGCAGGGAGTGGTACCCCACGGCACTCCCAAGGGATGTGCCTGACCCCTGTGCAATACTAGCTCCCAAAGGAGAACAGAAATTGGAAATCACCTTCCCAGCCTACCAGAGCCATGAAGGGTGCTGGAGATGCTGGGCATGAGAAAGTGCCTGGGGAACGGTGCAGTGACTGGCAAGGGGCAGCATGAGCTGCTGGCATTCAGATGAGAGGAAACCACATCAGAGAGACTCAAGCTGGTGTCAGCCACAGTGACACTGACTCTTTCTCCCAGGGAAGGGAGTGGATAACTCCAGTACTTTGCACAGAGCATGGAGAGCGTGTTGGCACAGGCTGTGCTTCCACAGCAAAGGACCATCTCCTGGATTTGGGCCTCACACCCAGGTGTGGGGACCTCAACACTTCTCCAGTCCAGCCAGGGTGGACACAATTTGAGTTGTAAATCCCTTCCTGCTGTACTGGAAATATTCTTGTTTTTCCTGAGACTCTGCTGCCTCTGAGCTGGTGCAACCATTTCCAGCTTGTGGAGGAAACTGCAGCTCTGGGGGAGTATAACAAAATAAGCCAAACTCCAAATGAGCAGAGCAAACAAGCTCTTAACCTTATTTCTTGGAAAAAAAGATCAAAAAAATGTTTCTTGCACCTTCTAAATGCATTAGCAGTGATGTTGTATCCTGAACGAGCAGCCCCGATGAAAGAAAAATAGCTTCTTTGTTGTGATCTGGTGTGCTTGTGACAGCCATTCAGGAGATGATTTACAACTCTGTGCTGGAAGCTGGACAGCCACACTCAGCGCTCACATGGCTGCTCTCCATCGCTTCCAAACTTCCTTGAAAGAGCTAAGCACTTTGCCACCTATTTTCTCTTTCAAAAAAACATCATGAGGTTTTGCACATGTTGGCCACGTCAAGGAAAGTAAGTCCTTATTGGGAATTGGAGGCAGAGGGACACTGGCCCTGGAGGCTATTACAGGGTGTCCAGTTCCAGCAGCTGATAGCACTGCAGGAAATCTCAGACGTTTTTTGCTGCCATGCTGTGGATTAACACATCAGCATAATGTCAGGAGAAAAAACATAGAAAATATGAGCCATGTGCTATTAAAACAGACTGAGAAAAGAGTTTGTTTGGCGTCAGGGTGCCCCAGGGGACTGGTGCTGGAGGAAACACCCGTGCTTTTCACTTCGGGCCACCAGCTGCCTCTGCTCTGCCTATGTGACCTTAGCCATGGTTTTCCACTCCTCTGTATGGGAGGTGGCCAGGGACATGCCTAACAGGATGCAGTCCAGAACCCAGTACCACAGTCCTGGTCAGCCCTGACCTGTGGCAAACAAGAAGCCATTTTTTCAAATAGGTTTTCACTCAAAAAACGTGGTGGGGGAAGGGGGGTGGGGGGTGTGCTGCTGACTACTTCTGACACAGTACATCAAAGGAAACAGTTGTGGCCTCCAGCACGCACAGGCACAGCACAGGGTTCCCTGGAAACAAGGTGAAAATGAACTTTGGTAACATGAACTACTCTGCCATGCCTTTCTGTGATGCCTACTTAAAGTGGCAGTGAGAGCACGTCATTTTGTCAAGACGCATGTGCTATTTTTGTGTACTATTTGTTTTGGTGATGAAAGAGGAAGGATGACAAAGAAAAGTTTTTACTGGTTATCCTGACCAGGGGGAAGGGCATATTTTCACCTGCTTCTCTGTTGGTGGTCAGCACGGTGCCTTCCAGCCCATCCTACTCCTCCCTGCCCTGTGTCAGTCTCAGGTATAGCTGCAGGGAACAGTATGGGGAAAAAAGAGCCTGAAGTGATTTGGTTTCATGACAACCTTCCTTGCCCCCTGAACTGATGATAGGTCAGGCAGCTGATGTTGGAGGGCTACCAGAAGAAAAGCAGCTCTCAGGAAGAATGCAAAGCACTGTGACTTCTGGAATCCCCTGGGATAATGGTTGCACAAGAAGTAGTAAGCCTTCCTACGGCTTGTTTCTCTTCATTTCAGGTAATCAGAGCTTTGTTTAGCTTCTTCTCTAAGAAAGCCATAAGACTACCTACAGCTTTAACTTCTCTGAGTCATTCCAGCTGAAGGGAGCACTCAAGAGCAGCCCAGTTCAGTGGCCAGTCACTCAGGCAAAAGGGGCGACAGCGTGCGCGTACAGACGCGCTTCACGCATGCTCCCCCTTTGCTTGTTTGCCAGTGCCCTGATGGGCTAATCTGGGCTAGAGGAAAAGCTGTGCCACCAGAGGATGTGTAAAACAGTAGGACAAGCAGGATCCCCTTGGCTGGAGGCAGGGATGTCTTTCTGCAGGCAGGAGATGGCCCCTGGAGCCCAGAGTCATTTACAAAAGAAGGAGAAAAGGAAAGTGGGGGCTCTTCAGGTTTTCAGATTCTCCTAGCAGCATGAACTGTTGCTTTCTAGAAAAGGTGAGATTGATTGAAAACATATTGACTTCAGAATATCCATAGAAGAGAAAAGCATTTTTACATGGCTCTAAATAGGAGCCTCCACATTGGGGGCATATTTCAGGGAAAAGAAAGGTATGAATTCACTCAAGTCTATGATAAGGGCCTTGACAGAGAGCAGAAGAATGTCAAATGACAGACTGGCTTCACTACTGGAATTGGAAGATGTGATTGTAAATCTCAGTACTGTGGAGAAGAGCGGTAACACATAGCCATAAAGTCAGGGTAACAGAAATAGGATGCAGATACGGCATAGTGAATTCAGAGCAGACTAAACATTCTATCTGCAACATCCAGATCCCACTGAAATCCTGATGAAGTCTGCTTTAATTTGCAGTAAGAGATTATCAGGACAGAAATCAAGGGAATTTGTCTCAGAGGTCTCTGAGTACTCAGATGGAAAAATCAGATCAGATACCTCAGAAACTGGGAGCCATTGAGGGCTGTTCTAGCTCCTGTCCTAAAAGATTGCTGCCATCACTGAGACCAGCTCCAGCCATAAGTAATATGTTAGGATTTCCCAACCTGACCACACAGATAGAGAGAGAAAGTGATGCTGATCCTGATGTCAAGATATGAACGTACCTTCCTATAGGGAAGGACGTCATCCATGGTGCTTAGACAGGGATGCGACTTCACCTGTAAGAAAATCTGATGCAGATAAGGCTTTGCTTGAGAAGTTGTAGCTTGTTGATGGAGAAACACCCAAAGGTGGGAAACAGATATCATGTGAGTATTTCTTTACCCAGAACAGTGGTTGGGTTGTAAAACAGCTGTCTCTTCTCTGTGGAAGCAAATTCCCTAGAGGTGACTCAGCAGTCAATGAGATGAGAACCAGACACTTGTAGTTTCTGAACAATGGGCAAAATGGAGACTTTAATCTCTGTCATCCAGGTGATGATTTCAATCTCCAGTGTAGCCTTACTACTGAGTAAGATACAGTAAAGAAAAACCAGTACTGATGAGATCAAAACTATTAAAGCCAAGATGGACATTTTGCAGTGGCTCACCAGAAAAAGTAAGGGCAACTGTAGGCAGCAAACTCTTTGCAGCACAGGTCACGCTTGCTGCCTGTCAGAGGCAGCCTGTGGCCCCCAATTATAAATACTCTTGGGTTAGCTTAAATAACTGTTGTCAGAATAAAGGCCTGTTTCTTTGTTAGATGATGAGGTAAGCCCAGCTCCCTCAGTTCTTAAGCTCTAATGTCAAAAGTTAAAGCTGAACTCCCTATAACCTCCAGGCTATAAAGGATGCCAAATGCCAAATATTTTTGAGTTTTAAAATTACATTTTATGCTAGACCTGGATAGTTTACTTTGTAGGTATACTAAGTTCTAGCTAATGTTTTGACTCTCTTTGTGCTCCATGTAGAAATCTAGCAGAAAGATAAAACATAGAATATTTTTTTATTCTTGGAAAGTAGGCACTGGAACACTGATTTGCCAGATATTTTAACCTCTCAAATTACCCTTCATTTAATGGGAAAATCTGAAACCCATATATTTTCTTTAAATAGGTCTACATTTAACTAGCACTAGATGGCTGTAAGATTGTGCAAGATTGTTAGACTTTAATCTCATACTTTCATCTTTTAGGGCTGATGCTCAAGCAAGATCATAAACTGGCAGGAACTGGCAGTTCTGCACTGGTGGACGTGCAGAATACCCTGTTGCTTCCTTGAAGGAGCCACTGGCGTATGAATGGATGTGTTGAGTTCAAGTCCTGAGGAACATGTTAGTGTCACGGCACAGCAGGATTAGTAACACCTACTTTATTTCGTTGTTTATAGTTTAGTATTTTTATACTAAATAAACTAAGTAATCTTGATCAGCCTGCTTAGTTTGCCAAGTTTTCATGGCCACTCACACCATTACACTTTTACCCCAATTTCTGGAATAGCAGTCAAATCCTTCACCACAGTCCCCCACCATATAAGAAATGACCACACAGCATAGATGAAGTAGACTATACAGTATCCAGGTGCTTAAGACTGACCACCTGGTTTCGTTATCTAGCAAACTTAACTTCTCTGATTTCAACATAGAAATGCATTGCACAAGGTTTCCTCAATGAGATAAAAACTCCTGTGTTACAGAACGCCGATGCTGAGGCAAGCACAGTGTTGGGCTAATTAAGCAGTAACATTGCAGAGATGTGAGTTATAAATGTTGGGGAAATAGTGGTGGTGGAGATGGGTTGATACTCAAGCAAAACTCAAATTCTTTGGAAGGGTTGAAGACTAGTTTCAGTCCAAGAAAATGACACCCTTTCCTTGAGCTGGACAGTCCTGTGCTCAGGCTGACATATCATGGGGTGAGGGAAGAGATGGCCTTTTGTCACATGCTGCCATCAGCTGGTGCAGACCTCCCAATGTTTCTTAACCTGAGCTCCTACGTATCTTTCAGTGACAGAGGTTCCCTGTGTAGTGAGTTTAAGCCCACTGGTGAACTGTTTATTTTTCTTAATTGCCTTCACAACTGCAAGGAAGTAATTCATAACTCTCCATGGCTCTGCGGGGTTCAGGTTAAAATTGTTATTCCAGCCCACACTAGCATTATGAAACATGCTTTTCCTTTGGGGCCTCTTTTGGGAGCTTATTTGAAGTGATATTTGCATCCTCTCCTTCCCACCTCAGGCATGCAGATGTGCAGCCTCTCCTGCTGGGCAGCAGCTGGCTGATATAGGGGGCTGACACCAGGCAGCGCTGACTGTGTTCAGTCCTGTTGGAGACATATCCCCCGTGCTGCTGGCCCCCCAACCCTCCTCTTCTCTTCTCTTACCGGCTATGAATGCCCCCTGCAGCAGTTCAGATATCTGTGTGAAGTAGATGAGAGTGAGCTGCAATTACTGCCCAAGAGAAACCATTGAGAAAAGGTGCTCTTGGAGGTCTGGGTAGTGACCATATAGCACCGGGTTAAGAGAGGTACTAAACAAAACATTTGAAAGATTCTCCCACTGATTAAACACTCCTGTTCACCCCCTGTAAGAACATGAAGTTCTACGATGTCTGGAGTCACTGCTGTTTGTACTTACCAGCCCTCAGTGCACTTTCTTCCTGTGAATTTGTCCCACTTACACTTTTAACAGTCAGGGTCTCCAGGGAAAAGGCCTTGCACACCTGGATAGTGCTATGGTGTGAAGAGCCACCCTCTTTGTTCATTCTAGTTATACTTAATGAAAGCACAGCCTGTTCCCCAAAGAGACCATTGTCAGGGAGCATTCACAGAGCAGTGCTGACAATGATGTACCAAGCCCATGCAGCTCCTTGCAAGGAAACTGGGAGCCATTGAGAGGTCTCCACTAGTTCATGAAATTTCTTTATCTCCAAGAGATTTTCTTCAACTAGAAAAGTTATTGATATGACTTGTGACTGTTGTAGTGAAGGACAGAGTAAGAGATTTGGAGAGGTGCTCTCTAAATGTCACAATTGCCTGAACTGAGGCACTTCAAAGAACATTAAACAGCCCCCGGCTGTCAATCAGGGTGGTGAACAATCACACAGGTCAGTGTGTCCCATTTTGGTGTACTCATTATTCAGCATGTGAATGTTTTCAGTAAGGCAAGTCTCACACCAGATAGGTAGGTTAGAGGAAAACTTTGCCTCAAGAAGCAGTGAAAGATTACTAGATTTTTCTCCAGGAAAGCTGGAGTTTCTGGCTTTGAAATGCTCTGTAGCTAACAAGTGTGGGATTTATCATATACATCTGTACATGATTGACAGCAAGAGCAACCCACTTCTGATGTCTTGAATTCCTCGTGACTGAACTACTGCACACCACAAGATCACAGAAATAAGTGACTTGACATAAAGTATCATCAAGGAAGATCTGAAGGAGCAGCAGATGCCTTGCCTAATGCACACCTCCACGCAGAAGCATTTGTTAGAATGCACAGGGCAGGAGCAAAGAAACTCATACTAAACTCCTGCAGCCAATGACTTCTACCAAGGTAAGACCTTCTGTCAGCTCAGAATATGATACATACATTGCCAGAGGTTTTCTGTAGGAGCCAGCAGAGGGGCTGTGACTTTTTTATCTTGTGTTTGGTGGGGAGAAGAGAAAGAAGAACCTTAGACCAGCAGAATTAAAACTTCCGACTGGCACAAACCCTCTTCCTCTTCTTCAAAGAGATGCAAGCAGCTCAAGGCTTTTATGTCTGGCTGTGGCCTGCCTTCTTCTCTAATGGCAGAAAAGAAACAACCAAACCAGCAAGTCAGGCTGTGTTGGCCAAAGTGTTCAACTACAACTGTGTGTGAAGGAAAACAGGAACTGAAAAGGAATTACAAGCTGTCAATGATTCATGTTATGATTTCTTATCTTTCTTTCAGAACAGAAAGAAGGACAAGTTTTCCTCTTAGATTTTCTAGTTCACTGGGGAAAAGGGAAGGGATGTTTTACTTTTAGCAGCTGTTGTTCTTGCATGTGCTCCTAAGAGCACAGAGCACAGATAAAAAGCACAGGACCTAAGAGCACAGATAGAGCTGCTCTGCCAGGAAGACTGCTGTTTCTGAAAAGGCAGATTGAACTATTGGTGTGAGCCCAGACAATTTTCTTTCATTTGTATTGTCATGTTTGTGATTTCTGTAGGACTGGGAATAAAGGAAGGATAGATTCAAGGATACTGGAGGCAGCTTTTGACAAGAGGATTTCCTGAACAATCTAAATGGTTGATGATCTTTTCTCAAATAATTTTGGATCAATGGGATATGTCCTCATGTTCAGTTTGAGTAGAGGAATATTCTTTCCTTTATGCATGCTTCTTCCTAAACCCTGTCTAACAGCTAACTAGTGAGGACTGTTGTCCCTGGACACCAGCTCAGGCTCTGATAGCTTTTGTAAGAGTATTTGTATCAAAATATTGTTGTGCTGGAGTCTCCACGGCCATCTGGGGCTTTGTGCAGACAGGGTGCTTACAAATGAATGTGAACCAAAGCAAATCAACATTGCTTGGCATGAATGAAATGTATTGCTAGGATCTGTCTCTGCCAAGCTAGACTGTCTGGCTCCAGTCCCACTCTTCAGGGGAATTGTCTGTCAAAACACAAGTTGGTATTATACAGCATCATGGTTACATGGCTCACTAGTCCTTTAACCCCTCTCAGGCCTTACTCTTATTTGTTGAGTGTAAACCTGTAAATCTCCAATTCTGGAGGCAGACTTTGAGCTCTGGTACCTTGCACCAATTGCTGCTCATGTTACTGTCAGCTCAGATAGAGCTTTCTCTTAAGGGGTTGTTAAATAAAAGATTGCAACCCTTTTGAAAGGAAAGCATTATTTCTTAGTGCCTTAAAATGTTAAGAAGACATATATTTTGTACCATCTCACGACGGAAGCCTGGCTTCTTGGTCTAACCACCTCAAAAACCTGGTCATCCTTTCAAGGTGAGAGTCCATCTCAGACGCTTTACTGTCTCTCCTTTATTATCCCATTCCTTCATGGGCAACAGCTGCTGTTCCTGCTGAGCCCTGCTGGCAAGCCCAGAGGCCACACATCAGAGGACACGCCAAGACATCAATGTGAATGACTTCATGGTCTGCCAAGAGGTGCATAATAATATTTCCCTCCCCATTTCTGGACATGAATGAGTTCATTCAACATAAGTATGGACATAATAAATTAACACAGTGGCTTGGCCAAGACATCACACTACAGGTGGCTCCAAGCCCATAACATACAGTTTTTGCTACAGTGAAAATCCACAGTAAGCAATAGTAGAAGTGCTGCAGTGCACTGAACACGAGTTCTGCAGGGCTACCTCCCGTCCTAGGAAGTTCAGCCAGGGACAGCAGGAGAAGGATGTGCATACTCCCTTCAGGAGGTGGATGAAGTGGCAGATCCTTGGCTGAGACCCCGTGGAGTCTGGAGATGGCTGAGAAGAGTGGTGACTCTCCATAGGTGTGACACGCAGCACGTGCCGTCCCTCAGGCAGGCAGCTGCCCACACCGCTGCCCAGGCTGTCACGTCGCCCAGCAGCCCGGCGTGCAGCTGCAGCCCCGTCCCTGCGGGCAGGGCAGCGGCAGCCTTGCACAGCCTGGGACGCTGTCAGAGCACGGACCGACTGCCCGGGTCACGCAGCCTTGTGGCTTTCCCTCGTGCGGCAGGATCTGTGTGTTTGCCTTCGAAGTTCAGGCTAGAGCGTGCCAGTACCGCCTGGCTCTCCCAGGCGATGTCTGCTCGGGGGACCAGGACCTTTTCCTCCCAGGGAACCGCAGTCCAGATGTCCCTCTCGTGGGCAGGAAGTTTTATGGATAGCCCCAGGGCTCAGCTGTCTCTGACATGAGGTGAGGCACAGCTGTGTGACCACGGGTTGGTTTTTACTGAGAAAACTGCTGCTGCACTGTGAGAAAATAAATTAACTACAGCCAAGCAAGATAAGAAAAGTCAAAACACAGAATTAAAGTTGTCAAGATGATGATAGCTAGCAATGCAAGGCTTCAAAAGTAAATGTTATGTGAAGAGGGATAGCCCTGAATGGCTAGCTCCCTAAGTTGCTTTAAAAATCCCTGAGCTGGAGCTAAGAAATGCTCCAAGTCCTTGGCTCAGGTTTATCTGATGTGACGGTGTGTCCCAAGTGCTGAACTGCAAGATGGGAATGGGAAAAGGGGCACATGAAAAAAAAAAGTAAAAAAAAAAGTGGCTGGGCACCTGACAGAGAGGGAGATGTCCATGAAGGGTGCATTCAGTCCACTGACAGGAAGGAAGGGTGAGGAATTTTACTGAGAAGGTGAACACAAGCACAGGTAGCTAAAGGGTCTGAGCAGTTCTACTTGGCTGCAGGCTCCTACTCCATCCTCTTCCACCTTCCTGGAACGACTACCTCCTATAGAAAGTCCCAGCACCCCTTCCCTGACAGGGCATCTTCTTTCTTGAGCTGGAAGCCCTGTGGGAGGAGGGCATGTACAGCATGTCTCCAGCCATGTCCTGGGAGCAGTGGCCTGCAGGCAGCAGCTCTGGCTCATGGGCACCAGCACCCAGTACAACATTGTGCAAAAGGCAAGCCAGGACACGAAGAGGGTTTGCAAGGAGGTAAATAAGTGTTTGGGGCAGAGGGGGCTGAAAGCCATCTTGCTGAGCTTGCATCAGCCCAATATTTGGTAAGAGGTAACTGGACATGCTGGGTGTGCGACAGGGAGCTTTGTAAGGAGCAAGGAAAAGTTCAGATGCCCACACCAGGGTGGTGGCCAGCTATTGCAACCTTCCCCAGGTGGAAACATCTGCAAAGGGCATTTCCCACAGTTAGACAATGTTATGAAATTCTTTTATTTGGGAAAAAGAATTAAAGTAAAGCAAGTAATGTGCAGTTATGGTGTGCAACAGGTGCTGGCATTGCATTAGAGGTATAGTTAGGTTTCTGTGAAGAAGAACCCGGTGGTGACTTGTGACTAAAATGTGGACATTTTTTTGTTTTTAATAAGAAATTAGGCACCATCCAGCACTGAATATCTAAATAATAGCAACACCCAGAAAATAAATGCATCGATTATTATCTAGCTGAAGGTAGACCTTTCTGCTAGCGCATCAGGAGCTGGATTAGTCCCAGGGCAGCACAGAGGAGGCAGAGAGGACAGGGACCTTTGCGGGGACTCACATCCATGTAGAGAGAGTGAGACTGCTCAGCTGGTTGTCTGCGGCACAGCCGTGCCATCGAAATGAAATGCTGGCAACCTCAACCTCAACTCACACATACTGCACTTCCCGGCTGGGGAGACGCTTTGTCTTAATCTCACTCTGAGTTCTGTCAGAAGCCACTGCCGGAGAGACGCGAAGAAAGCCCGCGCTGGCGCTGCTGGAGATGTGAGGCTGCGTCTCAAAGGCTGCAGCCCGTCTCTGCGGGACCCCTGCGAGCCGCAGCCCCGGCGCGGAGCTGGGCTGCCCGGCGAGCGGGCTCCGCGCCGCGGGAGCGCGCCCGCACCGCCTCGGCACGGTCTGCGGGGTGTCCTGGGAGGCTCCAGTTACTTTTAGGCCGTGTGCTCCCCATCGCTGCGAAGCATTCTTTCCTGCAGCTGGGAAGTACCGAGCTCTTCCCTCAGCTCGAGGTTAATCATCCGTTTGCAATTAACCTTCGACCTCCCACGCCCGCGGCGCGGGGCAGCGCTGTAGCTTTAACGCGGGCGCTGGAAGCGGGAGCGGGACAGCAGTGCCAGGTCCGGCCCCGGAGCTGCCGCAGATCCCTCGCTGCTGCCCGCCATGGAGAGCCGCAGCCTCCTCGCCGCCCTCCTGGCCACTGCCCTCACCGCCCTCCTGCCGCCTCCCGCCGCCTCCTCGGCCCACCGCAAGCTCCTGGTGTTCCTGCTTGATGGCTTTCGCTTCGACTACATTGATGACAGCGAGCTGGAGGGTCTGCCGGGCTTTCGGGACATTGTGAACATGGGGGTGAAGGTGGATTACATGACCCCAGACTTCCCAAGCCTCTCTTACCCAAATTACTATACACTGATGACGGGTGAGTACTCGCGTTTCTGTGCTGTGATGCTCCTCAGAGCTGCCTGCTCCCCGTGCCAAGGCAGAAGGCAGCTCCCTGTGACTTTTTCTTTCAAAGAAGATACAAAAATAACTCAAGTCGTGCTTTTAGCTTTTAGTCGTGCTTTTTTTAGGGAGTTTAAAAGCACTGTGATGATGTACAGCCCAGAATTGTTTCTCTGAAATGTGTTCCAAACTTGGAAATATCACCTGGAACTAATTTTTGAAGTCCCCTTTTGCTCATCCTAGGTGTAGCTGGTTCCCTACCTGCTGCTACCTCAGCATCGTGGCCAGCTGGGGCTCCCTAGTGCGTGCACCAATGGGGGCTACTGCATATATATAGACCATAGAAACAACTGGGAATGCACGGGAAATTAATACAGAGACTGCTCAGGGGCTTTAGTAAGAATGCTTGTGAATTGAGCGTGGCTACACTAAGAACTCATTTTCAGTCAGCAGGTCTGTTCTGGCAAGTTCAGCGTTACATTTCTTTCTAAATGTTTTTTTCTGTTTTCTTAACTTTGCTCTAAGTCCTCATATCTGTAATAATTCAAAATAGCCAAGTGGAAAAACAGTCAGGATTTTTGCTGTTACTCCCCTGGAGTTTTTCAGAATGTCCGGGGAGGCTTTCAGAAAATTGAGAGGACAGTCATAGTGTTCATGATGCTGATTTGCTTTTAATCTTATGTGGGGGAACATGATTACAGTGACACTAGAAAGGTGCAGAGAGTAGAGCTGGGCCAATTCCTTCAGAGACAGACACCAAGGAAGCAAAAGTTAAGTAAAAAAACCAAAAAAAAACCAGATTTTTTTTTTCTGGAGTTTCTACTTGGATTTTTCTCTGGAGTTATTGAATAAACAGGAGTTGCCACCCAATGAGAAGGAATAAGAAAATCTATCCTCTCCTAAGGTATGTGACATCTTCTGCTATTCTTGGAACAATGCAGTGCCCAGTGATTCATATACTGCTTGCTGGGAAAGCAAATAGATGCCATTGTAAGACAAAAATCTGACATCAGTTGTGCCCAGCTTGTTTTGAAATTGCTTAACCCCTTCTTACCTCTCTCTCAAGAGAAACACTTTTCTCTTGCTCATCTCTGATCAGAGAAGAGTATAAAACCGTCACAGGGTTGGTTTGGATTCTTTTTCATTATTTGGTGCAAATATACGAATGCAGAATAAATGTTGTGACTGAAAATAGAGGTGTTCCACTCCAGGCCATGTTCTTTAAGTGCACATAGGCAAAATGACCTAACACTTCATAGGTGCAAAAACTCTTCAGATGGAGCTATTCAAGTGAAGAAGAAGAAGAAGAAGAAAAGTGAGTGACATTTTGCTCCTAACAACATTTAGTCATCACTCCTATTAAGTGTGTATACATAAAGTGAAGTCTATAATCAGCCTTTTGAAGACTTTCCATACTTTTAATAAGAGTCCTGTGCCTCAGCCTGAAGCAATAAGGTAGTCTGTGAGGCCAAACTCAACTCTTCTTGCAAGTCTCCCAGACTTTATGATAGGTATATCAATGCAAATACAACTTAATTGCAAAGAGCAATTCAGCTTCCTAACATGAGTCATAGTAGTATTAACTAGGTCAGGAACCAATTGAGGACTGAGTTTAGGTGATGAGTATTGCCCAGAGGAAGACCCAAGACTGCCCTTGAGCCTTTGGGGTGTTGGTGAACCCCATGACTGTGTCTTGGCATGACAGCAAGGTAAATCCCATAGCTGCACTGTTATTACCCTCTGGGGTCATAGTGACATTTCCACTGAAAGGAGGTTTTATGGGGTGGTGGGGTTAGGAGTGCAGAGCATGTGGCAGATGTAGTGTTAAGCTGTGTTCTGCACATCTTAAGTTTGCATCCATTAAATTTGCGAAGCTAGGAAAGGTTTTGGAGAAAATACAGCGTGGCAAGGTGACACAAGCATCGTGCCATAGTGACCTGCTTAGGGAATGGCAAGCTGCTGGTGCTGCTGTATGGCCATGGGGAAGCTTTCATCACATCTCACCAGCCATGCATCCCCTCTGCTGCAGGCAGACACAACTGTAACTGGTTTTATTTTTGTTTGTGACAGGGATGTCTGGGAGTTAAATGCTGTATAATTTCTTCTGGGAAATCAGGAACAAAATATTCTTCATGTCTTGTCCTATACTGCTGTTTCAGGAGCTGCTAAGAAAGTCACATTTTAGCTTTCAAAATGTTGTATTTGTATTCGTACTATATTGGCATCTTTCAGCTAAATCAGTTTAAGAAATTGCACATTCTCACACCTGGCTTGTATATTATATCCCACTTTGGGTTTTGTTTTTTGGGTTTTTTGGGGGGGTTTTTTTGTTTGTTTGGTTTGGGTTTTTTTGTTTTCTTTTGATAAATACTCCTGTCCCTTCTTTCTCTGCACATTTTATGGCACCACACCCATTCAGGAGCACCCATGGCTGCCAGGTCTTGGACAATGTGTGCATAAAAGTGTTGTAGTTTGCATGTAGCTGACTTGCTTATTCATTCTTGTGATCAAGGCCTTTCCCTTCTGCCCATCATCTCACATCCATGCAACCTTCATGACTCCAGAGCAGTCGAGTTGTTACTAATTGAGAGAAGTTCTCCCTCGTTTCTGTGGCTTTGGAGGAGGACAGTGGACTTTGCCCCTCAGATAGCATCACCATTGGGACAGGTCAGTCTTCTCAGACATGAACTCACCTCCTCCTCCTGCCCAGACCTGCAGGCAGAGGTTATGGAGATCAGCAGCATTGGCTCCAGGGCTGCTCAGTGCAGATGTCAAATAGATGCAACCACTACTGTTGAACAAAAGCCACATACCTAAAAGCAACTAAGTAACATTTGCTAATGAGAAGCACACCCCTCTCTGCTGAGGCGAGGCGCTGGGTGAAGCACTGACACAGCAGGACAAATAGGGTGCAGCCCGGTGAAATTTTGCAAGGGAGCATGGGAGAGACGTGACTTGCTTGTGGTCATGCAGTGCTCCAGGGCTATGGCAGAGCTCTTGATGGGTCCCCCTCCTGCTGTTATTACCCTGTGAGAAGATATTTGCTGGAGCTTCCCCAAGGCACACAGAAGGCCTCAGCCCAAAGCCCAGAGCCTTCTTGGAGGTCTTTTCTTCCGCATACCTACTACAATCATGAGAAAGAAAACCAGAGCATAGCAAAATGTAAAATCACCAGGTAATTCAGAGTTTGGGAAGAAGCTCCAATCTTCCTGCAAGCCAGGGCATGGCATCAGGTCATGCTGTTTGCTTGAAGAAGCATCAAACAAAAGTCAAATCAGGTCTGGTGCAAAGGCACCTCACTGACAAGCAGCTGGAGAAACTCTTTTGTAACAAAAACCTGACGCTGTGCAAGGTGGCTCAAGGATGTGCTAGCTTAAAATCAACTCCTTGAAAAGCAGTCTTCTCTAGCAATTTCCTTTGTGCCGTGTTTCTTAGTATGGGCTTCTACTGTGGCAGAAAGACTCATTTTTGGGCAATTGGGTTGCTTTCTGAGCTGCTAGACTGAATCCTACCTGGTGTCCTGGCTCTCCATGGTGCAGTTACAATATTGCAATTGTTGCCCTGAGAAACATGACATGGAGAATTAGGTAAAAGGAGATGTTGCAGCTGTAACAGAGCTTTTGCAGGACTCTTTGTGGGCTTGGCAAGCGAGGGAAGAAGGAGTCCAAATATGTCTACTCAAAAAGGCTCCCTTAATCATACCATATGCTGTTTGTTTTGGAAAGGAAGGAATTAAGACCACAAACCACCTTAGGTTATTATCCTGTGGGGAGTTTTTAATTTTACCCTTTTCCCGCTGTGGCCTGGCTCTGTATGGAACTCTCATGCCAAGTTCAGTGGAAAGTCTGAGGTCTCCCCTGTAAACACTGCAAGCAGGAGTTACTGCTTCAGAGCACTTCGTGCCATATCCATCAAGAAAAGCTGTTCATGCTCTGGTTGGGTCTCCCTTACCTGACAGCCTGCAGGTGTTGGAGGGGTGATGAAGGACGCCGTGCAGCCCAGATTGCCTGAAGTCTCCCCTAGCTGAGAACACTCAGGGGCACCTCACATTTCCAGCCAGCATAAACAAGAACAGACATTATCATATCTGAGACAGAAATCCAGAAAGGATTTCTTTTCCAAGATCATAACTAGAAGTGAAGTCTTTCTGGCAGGTCTTCCATGTGGATGTGCCAGCTGCCTGGTCAGCTGTGCAGCCCCACATCCAAGAGTCATATTTCGCTTGGCCTCCACAGGAAGTAAAGGGAGCCTCTGATTGCAGAGATGGATGGGGAACTGCTTGGCTAGGAGCCAGCAAGGAGCCTCCATGTGCCTTTTTGGACAGGACCTGATCTTAAGTAAGTGGCAGAGGGGCTATGAGGTCCCCTGAAGCTTGAGGGGTGGAGAAGGTAGATGAGAGGACATTTCAGTCTCCTGCACCCAGAGTGAGGGCTGTGGCCTTTGCAGGGTGTCCCAGACTCGCTGTAACACAGTGATGATATGTTTGGGGCTTGTCCAAAATACAGGGGTAGTGTGTGGTGTTTTCTCAGCCACTGCAGCTCATCCCTACATGTGCCATTATCTCCCCCCCTGCACAGCAGTCAGGAACAGGACAACATGGCAGAGCTCCCATGGATAGGTGACATCAAGGTCCACTCTGCCAGACTGAAGATTTCACCCATCTTCCATGTTTCAACAGGCTTCCGTTCACACCTCTCCCTTGATGTTGGCATACTTAACTGCTGAGGGGCTTTGGTGAATGATGCCAAAGCCTAACAAACAGTCTACATCTGTTCTCCCCTGAACACAGCAAATCAACATACACTGCACCCCATTTTCTCCGTGTTTTCTAGGAGAAAATACTCTTTGGGCTCCCAACCCTGGAATCCTCTGGAGTTTGGCTGATGTGCACACATACTAGTACATTTACTGTTTACTGTGAGAGGTCTCCTGATAAAAAGCACAGCAGCTCTAGGCTCCTTCCACTCAGTACCTGAAAGAAGCCCAGCCTGGTGATGGTTCTAGTGGATGCCTCTTTTCTGCTGCACAGTTAACGGCATCCTGACTCCAGCCTGGTCCAGAAAAGGATGTTGACAATTTCTGTTCAGCAGTTAAGCAAGTTCTTAACTATGTAAGTGATCCTTGCACGTTTTCTGAGGCATAAAAAATAGAAGGATAGGAGTACAACAGGGAAGTTTATTACATACACATGAACTAAAACTATCTCTACTTCACTGTCCAAGCTTAAAAAAAATCCAGAAGGACACAAAGTGCACGATGAGTGACAAGGGAAAATTATTTTTTCTTTTTGGTCCTCTCAAACAGCTACAGATGTCAGCAGCAGCAGAGATTTAAAAGGTTCTGTTTGTGACATACAGCTCTGAAATCAAGTCTCTTCCTTTTCTTGGATTCATTAGCTTTCCATTTCTAAAACTGTGTTGGAAAGCAAAAGAGCATGAATAAGTCTGTGGTAATACTGTTAACTGGCAGGGAAAGGGTACTATCCCAGCAAGAAGAGGCTGGAAAAGAAAGTGGGAACCAGGAGGATTGTCATTCTCACATTCTTCCTCTCACTTCGTTTACTCACCACCTGCAGAAAGGCTGCAATTCTAAGTGTCAAGATTTTTCTCTTTCATATTGCAGAAATCTGTATTTGCTTTCTACCAGTTAAAAAATGGAAACATTTCTAAAATGTAGAACAGAAAGTTTTTTCTAACACAAGTTCACAATGCTACAAATTGAAATATGGAATTTTTTCCTTCTTACTAGCTACGATCTCACAGCTTACAACTAGTGTACTGCTACCAGCTGTTAGCTAAGTAGACATTCACATATCAAGGTATTTCTTATCCCAGAGCTGAAGTCACTGCCAGAGGCTCATACTCTCTCTAATAGTGCAGGCAGCAGCTTTGTCCATTGTTCTGTCCAGTGCTTGGAGCCTCAGTGCCCTCCAGCCATACCCAGCTCTGGGGGTTCAGGGGTCCCAGAGTGGTCCCTGAGCGCACCAAAATTCAGGAGAACAATCAACAGCTCGGAGTCCTGGCTCTCCAGGGATAAAAGACCTGACTTCCCACACAAGAAAGCAACTGCAAAACCTCAGTTAGATGATTTATTAGCAATTTTTGTGCACCCCAGCCCTGGCCCCATGATGAAAGCATTGAATTAAGAGTTTCAAGCCCTTATTAAATTAGTCCCCTTTAGGGAAAAAAATAATGCTGTGTATAGCAGAGATTTTTTTTTCTTTTTGATGTGATTGCATCAACTTGAATTGCAAAGTCCTGCCTATTGCAGGCTAAGGTGTTTATGCTTTGGCTCTGTCTGATATTAGAGGTCACAAAAATTTGGAAAGACTTTGCCAGCAAACTCCTTTGGAACATGAATTGTCCATGCACATTTTGGAAAGGAAGGAACCTTTACCTGGGGGTCTGCAGATGGCAGGGCCACTTTGCCCAGGCCAGCCTTCCTCCCAGACTTCTCATGAGCTCTGGCCTTCTCCAGACTACTTAGGGTTTAGTACACGGGTTTTGGTTTTACCCTGTGGTCTTTCTCGTCAAAGCAGAGCAGGTGAGACCCATCAGGGGAACAGTAGAGCAGGGCATTTATCAAAGCCCAGTTCCTGGGGACA
The DNA here is from genome assembly GCA_013390105.1 of Tichodroma muraria. Taxonomy (NCBI): domain Eukaryota; kingdom Metazoa; phylum Chordata; class Aves; order Passeriformes; family Sittidae; genus Tichodroma; species Tichodroma muraria. The sequence continues at coordinate 50,571 of WAAG01013962.1, read as the reverse complement.
GCAACCACTATATCTGCTCCAGAACAGGAATATGGTGCTGGTGACTTTTAAGTCCTGCTTTCTTCATCCTTATGGGAGGTGGCATGAACAGAGCAGAGCATTTCCCAAGACAAGTCATCCAGCTGTTTGCATGGAAGAACTAAACTCTTCCTCAGACTGTAAAGCCCTGTGGCAGCCTGTGCTTGCATCTGCCCCCCCGACTCTTGTCACTTTCCAGAGAGTGGGGACATCATGGTGGGGACATGAGAGGAAAGGCGTCACCATAGTGGCAAGGCATATATACAATATTGCATAGTACATTTGGCTAAATGCATGTACTAGTGTTCACCATCAGATTACGGTACCTTTGCTGCACTGGCTAATCCACACACTGTGGGCTCTCTAATAAATCTGATTTGCTCAGTGCAGAGATGGCAAATGCCCCAGGAGCACGCGCTCTGGTTTCCGGATCTCGCACGCAGCCAGTGCAGGGTGCACAGCACTCAGTGTTACTGTGCTGCTGCTGTGGGTGGCCAAGTGACTGTGTGCTTTGCTGGCTTTTTAAATTTCATCTTTGTTTTGCAGAGATTCATTTGAATGCTGACGAAAGTGCCTGGAGACATGGGAACGTGCCTTAGACAAATGCTGTACGAAGTGTAGTGTCCGAGTAAGCTGTAGCATACAGACTTGCAAATGCTTTTGCTGGCTCTCCTCCAGAAGGATACAGGAGTTATCATATCCTTGGGAACTATACCCTCTTTGTTTTCCTCTGTTGCTTGAGGAAGGAGTAATTTTTTCTACAATTACAGTCAGTTTAAATAGTGACATCTGTATGCTGAAATTTCTTTTTGCCCTGTTTCTATTTTTGAACTTTTAAGATAACATTTGATTACAGAGGAAAGCCGCAGTAATGGAAGAAATAATAAATTCAGAATGTTATGGTGACCCTCTAACACCATGTTGCTACTTTGATAATGATTCAGAAGAAGCACACCAAAGGTAATTTTCTTAGGCCAGAGAAAACAAGTGAAAACGGGAAATGAAGAAAAGGAGTTGGACAGGTGACCCAAAAGAAACTTGAGAAATGGCCTTAATTCTGTGTACGAGTATCCTGGGGGGAAGGGGCAGGGGCAGAAATGCCAGTTATTCCAGGGCTTTTCAATCAGTGAGCAAGGCTCAGAATAGCCATGGTTGAAGATTAACAAAGGTCAAAAATAAAATTAGAGATCAGGCATACTTTTGAACAGTGTTTACTGATGACAGATATTGGGAGGAGTAACCCAGGGAAGAGATTAACTGGTTGATTTTTGATGTCTTCCAAGGAGTGCTAGGGTCTTTCTGAGACACAAGGCCTCAGGTAAGCAGATATGAATGGCATTAAATGGTCATGTCTTTTGATCCGTTGTTCACCTGATCTTCTTTTCTGACCCTGTGAACCAGGGATGTCTGCAGTGAAAACTGATGCCTTATAGTCTTGTAGGCCTCTTTTTCAATAGTGAAGAAAAGTATTTGGAGTCCGTAGAAAATTGAACTAATCTAATCTAATTGAACTAATCTCTGTGGAGAACAGAACACTGTCCTCTGTATTAGTTCAAACCGTAATTAAACTTCCCAACAACACTACAGAGAACAATCTCCAATTTTTTCCTTAAAAATATGGACAAACAGCAGACCTTAAGTCCTATAGGATCAGTAGCAGCTAGGGCTCATTGATTCTGTATGAAGACTACCCTATACATCATACAGATCCCTATATGTAGATTCCACATAGATAGAGCTTCAGCACTTATCTGTAAGTTTCCCAGGATGTCACAAATTGCCTGCTGCAGTTTATCAGGTTGATAGATGCTTGGGAATACAGGGTTTTTAAGAAGCTGAGGTTGTCCTGTAAATTATAGGGCTGCATTTTTAATGCACTATAGAGACTTCCTTCTATCTCTTTTGAGACTTACAGAAAAGAGAGCACTTGGCAGCCTGAAGAGAACAGATTACTGCCCATCCAATCCACCAGTTCTCCTATATTAAACCTGTTTGGGTTAGTATGATAAGTAGTGACTGCCACAAACTGGGGCCACTTTTTTCCCTCTGGGAAGGAGGAAATGTTCTGCATAATTGAAATACTTTTTAGTAGGGAAGGAGAGTTCCAAATCCATTTCAAGATCACATGCACACGAAGTATAGAGTCCTCTGCTTGAAATGATGTCTTTTCAGAACAAGAATACCAAGGTTATTTCAGTTCTGATCACCATGCTCAGGCTCAAAATAATCAAAGCCTGTTATCTGGATCCCTGCAATAACATGACTCACCAGCTAATGAGGACAGTGTCTATCACATGCTTCAGTCATTGCTTTTTAAGATATGTAAATAAGGAACTTCCAGTACAATTTATTCTTCAACATTTCTTCTCCCATTTCTGTTAATTCATCTTCAGAATAATTATTAAAATACAGCATCTTCTCTTCTGACAATTACAAGAAGTAGAAGGTATCTCTCAGTTATTATATACTATTTATATATTATATTATATACTATATTATATATATATTATATACTGTATATACTATAGTAATACAAAGTTGCCCAAGGGTCCCTCAGATACAGTAAGAGGCCTGAACATGTCTGATGAAATTATTGCTGTGCCCACAACCAAGAACAAAGCATGATCATTACAAGAAAATAAGAAAAGCAAACAATAATGGAAAATAAAAGTAACATATAAAAGTGTTTGCCTAGTTTTTGCCTGTTTGCAGAAAAACAATGTGCTATATAAATAAAGGAAGAAGAAATGCCAGTTTCTCAATCCTTGTTCTGTGCTTCTAGATTGCGCTCTTATCACCTTCTATTCACAGCTTGCTTCCCACAGCCCTCTGGTTGTGAGTGCTGATGGGTATCTTAAAATGCCCTTAGACTTGGCAGGGGTTGGGTTTGTAGAAGGAGCCAGGTGTCAGCCAAACATGTGGCACCCATGGGCTGCTGCTGACATAGTTTGTGTGGGGGGCTGGGTTCGAAATGTTGAGCAGGACACAGGATGCAAGGTTTGTTTCTTCTGGCCTCAGCTGTCTAAAATTTGGGTGCCTGAAGCTGAGGAAAGGCTGTGATCTTGCTCTACCAATAATTGAGAGTGTATGCACCTCCATATAACTGAGATGCCTGTCTTAGGGTGGCATGAATTGCTTTCTAGACGTGACTCTTCTTACCCATCGATTTTGAAGGGAACACAGGGGGATGACAAGCTTCAGCAACCAACTTTTAGGTGTCTGAACTGGGGAATTTAGTAAGCAGACTGGAGCACCTCAGAGAAAGGTAAAAGTCAGGGAGATTTTATGAATGGTTGCAAGGTAAGAGATCCCAGAATTTAAGACAGGGCTTTTCAGCTGATTTGCTGGATGACCCAGTAGTAGCAGTGGTGGTGCTGCCAGCATCCTTCTATTTAAGAACACCAGTCTGATTGTGATGCTTTTTTCTCCACTCTCAAAGGTCGCCATTGCGAGGTCCATCAGATGACTGGAAACTACATGTGGGACCAGAAGGCAAACGTATCTTTTGATATTGGTGTGAATAAAGAAAGCCTGCTGCCTCTCTGGTGGAATGGATCAGAGCCTTTGTGGGTCACAATGATGAAAGCTAAAAAGAACGTTTCCATGTACTACTGGCCAGGTTAGTACGTTAAAAATTGCTACAATGCACCTTGACATCTGAGCACTCCGTATGCTGTAGGAATGGCTCTCTTATACAGTTCTGAAATACAGATAGGAATTTTATGTGTTTTACTTACCAGGAATAGAAATGAATTAGCTTTTCTTTGGTTATGATAATTTGCATATGCTTAGAAAGGAGAATACTGAAGTGTCACTAGAGGCAGCTTTCCACTAAATGCTAGCTTTAGGAGGGTGCTGGCTTGAACAGCATCCCCTCCTCCTCCGACTGCTTGTTCCTCTTGCTCACCTGTAACTTCTGCTATGCTGAGTGCTTGCTCCATGAATGGTTCATGGTCCAATCAAAGTTAAACAGTAACCACCCTCCTCCAATGCTTCTTTGGTTTTAATCTGGAAATTAGTAGCTGAGAGCTGAAGATGATCTGCTCTGCGGGGACAAGAAAATCCGTCTGAAAGCAAAGCATCCTTTTCCTCTGGTCCTCCTTCATTGTTAATTCATCTGTAGTCCCAGTTGCTCTGAGTCTGAGCCATTCATTTGGAGGGACTTGGCCTTTCTGTTCCTCATTTGTTAGATATTGGACCACTGGAATAACTAGGGATCTGTAATAATGAGTCTTTTTAACCAAACAGAAGTATTGTATCTCCTTAGGCTATATGTTTAGGGACTCATGGAAATAGATGTTCCAGCTGAGCAACCAGACCAAATCTCTTGCAAAGCACCCAGATTCTCAACATTTTACCTTCTAACTGCTGCCTTCCCTAAGCAGTCTGCAGACATCCTCAATGTGCAAGCGCAGACTGGAGACCAGAGAGCTGTTAGAAGAGCTGCCCTGAATACAGCCAGTGCCAGCAGGGCAGTGGCAGCTGACTCACGCCATGGGCTCCTGGCCAGCTTGTCTCTGCATCCCAATGCACATGTGCCTGGCCACAGTCCTTCCATGCAATGTGGCTAACAGCGTCCTGGCAAAAAGCCCACAATTCTAAGGAATGGGAAGAAAGAGCGAACCGAGATGAAAAACATTGAAAAGCCATCCAGAGTGTTTCTACAGTACTGAAGAGCAAAAAGATATGAGGGTGATAATACTGCCTTACGGACTCAGAGGCAAAGAGTTTATATCAGCCCTGAAAAAATGCTGCTTCCTACTGAAGATGTCTCAATTGATCTAACAGCAAGGCAAATAGTAGGATATAGAAATTATACGAGAATGTAGGAATTCTTCTAAAAATTTACAAAAAAATCTCTTTCTGTAGACTATTCGTTTTTAACTACTATTGTTATTGCTCTCAATAGGTATAATTATGTACTGAATAGATGTAACAGGCTACAGAGAGCTGCTGAAATCCAAAAAATCAGTATCACTTTCCATTATGTGCCTTTGGACTTTACCTAGCTCTTTCATGGTGCCCTTTGAACAGTGTTTCCCAGGGAGAAAACATATGAGGTGTATATATCTGCATCTCTGTACATACATGTATACCCTTCACTCTGCCTGCTGTTCCTAGCTGAAAATTGCAAGGAACGAAAGAGACTCCCTTTCTCCCAGTGCTTATGCTCCCAAGTGTATGCACTGAACTCTCTTATGACACAGAGGGGGAATTTTTGCATGGATCTGGCATTTTAGCTGCATTTGCACTGTATATGATCTGCTATTAATGATTCGCTTTCCAGCCTAAAGATACACTGCTGCTTAGTAATGAATCTTGGAATTATGATAAAGATCCAAACAGGAAAAATCGGGGAAGTCTTAATATGAACTGCAGTATATAGCCAAATTCATCACACTTTGTTCTGGAAGATGCTATTTTCTCTTTTGCCAGCAGTGAAGACAAACAAGATCAATGAACCATAGCAGGAATGCATTGGAAATGCCAGAGTGCTGTTTCCCAGGATTAACTTTTACCAGTGCCGTTACCTCTTCAGAACCAGTTCCAAATTTTGCAAAGTCTGAACCGAAAATCTGCTGCTTCATTTTCTTCTCTACGTTCCTTTCTCATGTGTAGTCACTGCCTAAAGAAATAAAATCCAGACCCCAGCACACAGGAACACAGAACAGGAGACCTCTCGGATGTGAACGATCACACAGCTTTATCTGTGAGCCTAACATATACCCAGCAAAGACAACTCATGGTCAGAATGCATCTGGGATCTCTTGACTCTAGAAGCAGAGGAGCCAAACTATCACCATGCCGGGGGTCCCAAACACCATTTCTGCCAAAACATGAGGCCTTTGCTTTTAGGGACATTTTTGTCCTTTCTTCCCGCTGTGTGTGGGGTGAAAGACACAGTCTCACATCCAAGTTGCCTGTCCAAAGCACTGCTGTTCCAGTGAGTGGAGAGTGCCCAGAGGAGTGCAAGAGCATCCTGGCAGTACCACTGAGGTCAAAGCTTTGGAGTGGTCCTCACCCTCAGCCCAGTAAGTGGCGTCATCCCAGATGCTCAAGCTCCTTCATTTTCCAGCAGCCTATGCAACTACTTTGGCTGAAGTGCAGTGACAACTGCTCTAAACACTGAAATGAGAGACAGAGGGGGGAAGAAAAGACTCTAAACTCAACTTTTGCCATTTAAACACAATATTTACCAGACCATACAGCTAGTCTGGAAAGTTTTCGAAATCTTCTGTTATGACATGAAGTGTCCAACTGTTAAATAAATGTTTAGAAATGTAATTTAAAGCTGGCAGAAATTCAGGTCTCCGTGTCAGATAGATAAAGAGGAGCCTATATATCACTCTGAAAGAAGTCCTTATTCCTGCTCCAGTAGTTCAGGTTTTTAAATAAAGGTTTAGCATCACACAGAACTATGCAAAAGTATCTAACATTACATCTTAGTAAATACAGCTTAACTATTTGTAGAATATCTAAAAGAGAAAATTTACCATCTGTCCTGGCCTCTACCAAAATGAAATTTAAATATTAAAGAGTCTTCATGGCCAGTATTTTGGACTTGTAACAAGCCTTGACATTAAAAACCTTAATTTAAGTTCTATTCATCATCGAGGCTGAATAGGAAAAAAAAAAAA